>MQUG01002622.1:0-12959 GCA_007213375.1 Steinernema feltiae | reverse complement strand
ATAATCTCCGGCTCTTACACAACAACGCCACAGTGCACACGCGTCGACGGCCGCAGCCGCCGGCTGTAATTGTCCCCTTGAGCACGGAATCGTGTGTGTGTAAATAAGGCGAGAGGATACGGTAGCGGCGAAATTAATGCGCCGGAGTGGGGGATTGTAATTTAGGACCGAGGAGTGGATAAGAACAAAACAAGCACTTAGTGGCCGCGGGCACGCGAGCCGCCGGAGCTTATGGAATGCGCGCCGCCGCGGGAATTGTGGGGTGAAGGACCGCGAGGCGGATAATTCGCCTCTTCCCGAAAGACAATACATGGCGTGGACGCCGCTCAAGGAGCGCATTAATTGCGCGCGAACAAAAGACGACAAGTGGCTGGCTAGGAAGTTGTTAGAGTCGCTTCCGATAGGCGAATTCAATGCGCATGGCGGCGGCGGCAATTATCCTCCGCTACATACGGCGGCGGCGGCGGCAGCGAAAGCTTCGAAGGCTAATCGCGGAAATTGACGGAAATGTTTGAGAAATTGTGGAAGGATGGAAGAGTTGAAGAGTCGATTGGAGGAATGCGACGATGAGCGTCATTTCGTTGCTCTGGGTGGCTGCAGGCGAGAAAGCGGGACCCTTTTAAGACCTCGGCAAGCAGGAATGATCGGGTGTGCTGAACTGTAGCGTCTGGGCTTGCACGATTGATCGTCGGAGCGCAGTTTACGGGTTAATTGAGCTATTGGAATTGTCGATTCAATTCGCCACCTCAGAGAGGTTTTGGGCCAAAAAACGGCGAATCGAGTTTTCAAAATTGAGCAAATGCACATGAATCTCCGATTAGCTTCAGATCGTCGTATTTCCACGTGAAATTTGAAGACAAACAGGGCCAACAAGTGTCAAAAATCGGGTTTTCGCTGAAACCTAGCATTTTCGAGTTCATTCCTGGCGTTTGAACCTTAAAATCGGTTCTTCAGAAGACGAAATCATCACCTTTAGTGTCCAAACGCATGTTGGATAGAGCGATTTTTGCATCAAAATTAGCCAAAAATTGCAAATTTAAACAGACCGTTCCTGAACCGATAATTTTCTCAATTTCCATGATTTCGCCCATCCAAGTCAACGAAACAGAGTTGTAGATGTCCTGTACAGCTGCTCTTCACACCTCCTCTCAGCTCAATAGCTCTGCAATCATATCAAAGTGCGTGTATGGCGCGAGAGGGAAGATATCGGATGACGCTTAGTTACAGTCTCCTCGACCGCCGCACCCACAAACAACCTCCTTCGAGGAGCGCCTCCATTCCACTCTCCGCAAACATATCCTTCTCTTAACTGCAGATGAGTGACCCGAAGGCGCTACGAGACTGGAAACGAGCTTCCCAACAGAGTGACCTTGTCCCAATCGCCACAGATTTCACCGAGATCGTATTACTCGCCTTGCATAACCCGATCCGGTAATCATAATCCGCTCGCAGCTTGTCAAAACACCTCCTCGCCTGCCAGGTCATCAGTCTCCCCTTATCAGCCACCTGAATCTCGCAGAAATCGCCTGCCGCTAATCCCGAAACAACAACTTGCGCAACTCTGAATTCGTCGCTCCCCCAACGTCGTCGTCGTCGTGGCGGCGGCGGCGGTGTAAACTCCTCTCGTTGTCGCCGTGCGCACACGGGGCGATAAACGATTATACGGTAGTCGCAACACCGATTTGCCTTCTTGGCGATGCGACGCTCCACGTCGTCGACTTCTCATCATCGTTTCTCCCTTGCTTGACGTCTCGCCGCCACCGCCGCCGCTCCCCTAATGGACGACCGTTTTGTTTCGCGCCCATTATGAGTCCATTACCTCCAGCGCGCGCGCAGCGCACAGCAGGTTCAGCGCATAATACACGCTGTGGTACATGCGACACTTGTCGCTTTCAATCTGTTCGCCTCTCGCGCGCGCGCGCACCGAAGGACGCCGCTAATGACAGATGGCGGCTGGGATAGCGACGACGGGAGTGGCCGCGCGCGGATTAAGGATGCGCGCGCGTCCAGCGCAGATATGTTCGGCAAATTGAGTCGCGACGGCGCGGAAGGATCAAGGCCGCGCGAGAGTCACTTTGCGGATCCGCTAATTGACACGAGGGTAATTGACATGCGCCGCGCTTCGACACTTTGCGCCGCGCTAATGACGCGCCTTGTAATAACCGACGACGAGCGAATACCGCACGCCACCGGGGCACCCCGCTAAGTAACGTATTAAGGTCGTTTCGGTGAATGAGACCCGCGTGCGCGAGCGAGTGAGAGGCTACGGTAGCGAAGCCAAGTGCTGTGCCGCAAAGGAGGTTGACGGTGACCTCTCGGAAATTGTTGGGTTATTATGAGGATCGCGGATCAAGGCGACAAGGTTTGTCGCGTTTATAATGTTCGCTCTGTGCAAAGGTCATTTGCTCGGTTTGCCGGATGAGATGCGCCTCCTTTGTGCCTGAATTAGCGACAAATTGGGCAGAAAACCAGCCGATCTGGACTTGTTAATCACGTTAGTCTTCTAAAATTGTGGTAAATGTCACATGTTCGGTCAAGAGAGCAAAATTTCGATCATTTTGTACCCAAATTAGTGAAAAATCAGTCAAAAAATCGACTAAACTGGGAGCCCATTGCCATATGATGTGAGACTTCAAAAAGTCGCTCGTTCGGTCCGGTTTGCATCTTACTCTTTATGGTAAAGTTCAGTCAGTTCAGTAAAATTCTCATGTTCGGTCAAAAAGTTGAAACTGGATTACTGTAGCCATCTTTGGGGCCAAATCGCTCTCCGACAGAAAATTCGCGCTTTTTGCTGCTCACACATCACTTGTACTTTGATTTCATCGCCGGTGCTCCCGACGCGATATCCGATGTTTGCCAAGGCGCAAAAACTGTGCTGCAATTAATTCTAGAGGAGCGATCGAATGTTTGTTCTGACGATCAAAAATCGCGGCCGTCAGACGGTCACAGACTGTCTGCGTTGAAAAAGAGGTCTGAAGAGGATTAGCGCGGATTGTGCGCTAAATGCGTTGATTGATTGCGCAGGAAGAGAGGTTAGCTACCGTAATCGATAGTGACAAAATCGTCGATTTCAAGCCTGTAGATGCATTTGGTGCAGCTATGTGATTATGATTGCGCGGAAACCGTGCGCGTTGTGTGCGCTGACAGCTTTACAACCCTAGAAGATGATGCAATAAGCTATAATATCGTTTTTTGCATGTTTCCAGCCTGCAAATCTCCAATTTCAAACCAAATCAAGGCTTCTATGCGATTAGCGCATAGAGCACGCTGCGATTTAGCGCCTAATTCCAAGTTGCGCGTTCAGCCAGATGTCTCCACTCTGATCCTCCCTTTGTTCTCCCATTAGCATCACAATTAACTTCCCCCAATCTGTCCTCCCCGCTCCAACCACCGGATTATCCCCTAAACGCAACAATAACCCGACCACCAACACGCGAAACGCTTGTTTGAACTCGCGGCCCGTCGTCGTTAGGATAATCTCGCGCGCGCGCGCATCGTAAACTCAGCGCGCGAGCGAGAATACGGTGGTGGGGCCGCGCGCTTCCGCACGGCGGCGGTCGTGCCAGCGCGAGAACATCTCGAGTATTATCTCCTCGACGACGACACGCCGATCGGTGGCGTGCAAACAGCGAAATGCAAGAAGCAATCGCTGCGCGCTGATCTATAATGAGCTCTTAAGACGATGTACAACACAATTCACCCCTTCTAGGTAAACACTCCGCTCGGTCGCCCGCTCGATGGATTGGCCACTCAGGTGAAGTTAGGAGGAGGAGAAGCGGAGCAGAATTCTGTGCGCGAGAAGGATATGTTTGCGGAGAGTGGAATGGAGGCGCTCGAAGGAGGTTGTTTGTGGGTGCGACGGTCGAGGAGACTGTAACTAAGCGTCATCCGATATCTTCCCTCTCGCGCCATACACGCACTTTGATATGATTGCAGAGCTATTGAGCTGAGAGGAGGTGTGAAGAGCCGCTGTACAGGACATCTACAACTCTGTTTCGTTGACTTGAAGGCTCTAGGCGAAAATCAGTGGAAATTTCGAAAATTTTCAAAGCTTTCAACGTTTTCAAAGCAAAGGACCTTTTTGACCTCGAAAATTACAAGAAACGCACAAAATACGACGATCTGACAGCTAAACGAGAAATTTGACGGACTCAGACGTTTAAATCCGCAACTTTTGGCAAATTTTAGTGCAAAAATCGTTCTAACATGAAAGGTGTCCAAACATTTGTTGGCACTAAATGTGATGAATTTGTCGTCTTAGGCACCGATGTAAGCTTTAAATGTCACGAGCGAAGCAAGGGTTAATGTAGCTAGCGGATAGCATCCTTTTTAGCGAGACTGCCCCTGTTAGCGTCTCCTGAAACATTTGTTTTCATGTTCAAAACGCTTTCCCGAGCGTTCCAAAAGTAAACCAACGCTTTTCACAGGCCGATGTGCAACAATCATGCCACATCGACCGCGCAAAGACGCCCAAATTTCCACGTAGTCGTTGCCAAATTCCACTAGCGGCCCAGCCGAAGGTGCGAACTTTACCAGCTGCCAATCAATTCAAACTTTGACTTACTTCCGCTTCATAAAATTCGCTTTTTCTCTCGAAATGTGAGCTCCTCTGTTCGCCCCCCTCGTTCGTTCCCGGTCTGACTGCGCATCCCCCAAAAAAATCGTCTTCTTCTCCTCCCCACGAAGACGATTCCGGTCGGTTGCAATCGCACGGCGAGTAAGTGATCTCGCTCGCTCGCTCGCGGCTAATCCCATATACGTCGCGCGCAGTTGGAGATCGCGTCGTGTGAGTATCAGTGCCTGTGGGGCCTTGACCGTCACCGATCGACTCAGCGACAACGGTGCAACCGAAATAATCCTGTTAGGAGCGCGATGCGCGAACAGCTGAGCCGTGAGCGATGCGACACGGAGTGTTTGAAATGAAGAGGAGCGGCGTTTTTTGAAGGTCGTTTGGAAGTGAGCCGAGGAGGCTTGTGCAGTCGTGAACTGGGCAGAGAGAGGTGAATTCCAGTCGGGACCCGTTTAGAGTGAGTTGAATTGGGTAGAAAATGTTGTTGTTGTAGAGTTAAAACCTATGAAAATTACAAAAATATACTTTTCGAGGGTTCAGACAGTAAAATTGTTCGAAATTGGAAATGTCACAAGTTCGGTCCATCAGCAGATTTTGGTTTCGGATCATTACATGAGTGATTATACTCCAAAACGATTTGATTTCAGTCAAATTTGAATTTTGAGCATAATTTTTATAAAATGGTCCTAGCACGAAAAGTAAAAAACAGGCATTTTAACGCTAAGAATTGACGTCATATTGTTATTATCAAGTCACAGTTTATAAAGGATTCGAATAAATCAAGTTTTGAATCGTCATAGGTTCGGTCAACAACAATTTTCTTTTAAATGAGTCCACAAGAAAATCTAAAATTTCCTCTTTCGAGCTAACTATTGTGCTAAATTCATATTTCCATTTTCCAAAAATCCCCCAAAGCGGTCCCACCACGAACACAACTTCTGACCCGAAACCCACTTATGCAAATCAAGGAACTCGCTGCTCCCTGTGTAAACCTCTCAATTACCCTCCAATCGTTTGGCATCTGCTAAAGAGGTTTGTTTTCCGTAACTACTACACGGGTCAATTATCGTCGCGCGATCGCCCCCTCGCTCGCTAGAGCTTCAACAGGCGCGACGCGTTCCTGGATGCGTGTATTGTATTACAATAGACCTCCATGCTCCACCTGCCGCCTGCGCACGCCTGTGTGCATGCTTATCAACAGCATTAATCCCTAATCCGGTTCACGAAGCACCACACAAACTCTAATTAGGTGTCGGTGTGACATATGTTCGTCGGTCTCCGCGCGTCCGATCGCGGGACGAATACCGAAGCGAGGTGGTCGAGGAGACGACCACGACGACGACAAGCAACCGGTGTAATTAGGAGAGAGCGCGACTAATTGCGCAAGTATTGTTCTCTCTTTTTGCGTCTAATTAGAAGTGTTTTTCTCTCGGTTTGCCGCTCCTCTGGGCCAAGGATACGGGGCCGCGATACTGTGGGTGGATTGGGAAAGCGAGCCCAATGGAGAGATTTGGGTAATTTGACTAAACTGGGCTTAATAACCGCATTTTATGCTTGAGGACTACTTTTACTACTTGCTAAAGTTACTACTCTGGATAGGACTACTTTTACTGCATTTTTGAAACGGTTTTTAGTCGATTTAAGACCATTTTTGGAGCAGTTTTGACTGCTGTACGAACATGTGCGAATTTTCCTATTTCTTCCATTTTGAAAATGAGCATTGATACCTCTTTTGTGTTTAATCCGAACGTCTGAATTTTACAACTCAACTGATTACTCCCACTCCCCACCCCTCTTTTGGTCCCACCACGAAAATAGCCGCTTCTCCCACTCCTCCGCTCTCCCCCGCGAGTCAACAAAGTCTTCGCGATCGGCAAAACCGATTAAAGCGCTTCAAGAGCCCGTGGCGTCGGCCGCGATACCGTAATCTGAGAATTCTCGCTCTCGCCGGCCGGGTGGAAATCAGATCAGCGCTATTTGCATAATGTTTTCGTCGCAAGACGTCGCCGATTGGCGTTTGACGCGAACGAGCGCGATTTGCATTCGAGATGAAGTTGAATGGATTTCCGCCGTTATGATTGTGACGCGCGCGCAGAGTGCAAATGGCGGGAAGATTCGCCTAATACCGTGCCGCCGGAGGAGCAGCAACATTCCCAAGATGGCGCCTCGCAGCTGGCTCTGTGCGCTGAGGCGGCGGTGGCGGTTAAGTGGTGTCTCGGGGTGGCTTAAGGAGAGCGGAGCGAAGAGCCGCGGAGGTCAGAATGGCAACGGAGGATTACAGAAGAGCGCCAGAGTTGGAAATGTAAGACGTTCGGTCAGCAATGATATTGATACATAGAATAGATAGGTCTTGAAACGATTTTTTGAGCGCTTGTTTGAAACTGAAAATAGAAATATGACTTTATTAGAAAATTCACAGGTTCGGTCGTAAAAGTCAAAGTTTTTGCTTTGTCATGAAGAAGTCCAAAATTGGTCTTGAACAATTTCTTGCAGCTTTTACAATATTGCAGGCACAAGGTCCTGTGCGGAAGGGCTCAATTGGAAAAATCACATGTTCGGACAACTTTTAATTTAGCGTTTTTATCCATATTTCTGGATTTCAGTAAAAGTAAGCCTACAGTACACCTCTAATTGTACTTTTTCTATTGAACATGGTAAATTACAACAGTTCGGTCAGCCACAAATCGCCGTTTTTCAAAGATTTGTGTTAATAACAAAATTTCGGTTTTCAGGCTACGGTACTTGATTTCTAACGTAGTCTCTTCCCCTCTGTAGCCTCTCCCTCCTTCCAGTGGACCACCCCAACCGATCCTAATCCTCTCTGCGCGCTCCTCACTTCTCGGATCACAATCCAGCGCTGCGCCTCCCGCTCGCGTAACCTCATCCTCGCTTCTATTTGCCTAAGCTCCCATGGTAACTGTAACACGCAGCTCGTCCCCCTTGGATAAACATCGTTTCGTTGCGTCATCGAACACGCACACTTGACATAATCGCCCAGCGTGCTGACACTGCTGCTGCTGCGCTCACTCGCTCGTTCGACTCACTCGCTCGACTACTGTGCGACCGGAGAAGTGGCCGCGACGCCGCGGTGTCGAGAGACGCGCGCGAAGCGAGAAAAACGAGAGAAACAAGTTGCGTTAATTTAATAACGTATCAAAAGCGACGCGAGCGCACGGTCTGCGCTGGCGCTAAATGGTTGGTTGTTAGTGTTGATGATGGTGATGACTCTCCTCTGTGAGTGGTGATGGTGGCAGCGCTGGGCAGAACGGGTTGCCAGCGGCGCCGCCGCCGCCAAGGAGGGGAGGGAGGGATGGGTCGACGACGACGACGACGACACTTACGGTTTCATTTTGGATTACAAAGGATCGAATCGCTGCTGCTGCTGCGCACAGCGAGCGAGTGGAGACGCGTAACACGTAAAGTGACTTTGGAGGGAAGAGGATTGCGACACGCGGGGAACGAGAAGACGAAGGAGAAGAACGAGTTCATCAATTTGTCTTTTCGGTGGGAGAGACGATCTGGTGGCGGTGTAGGCTGGAATTAAGCACATTAGGGATCGATGGAGGAGCCGAAGAATGAGAGATTTTGTGGCAGGAACGTGTGGTAAGACTACAGTTTTGGTTGAATTCTGTACCGTAAGATTCACATTTTTGTCAAAAACGGTCATTTTGATTTTGATCCGGCAATTTGGATATTTCGTACCGTTCATACAGTATAGAGACCGTGTAGATCTCGTAGAAACGTCCAAGTAGTCGCGTAACTTAGAACGAGCGTTAGGTTAAAAAGCCACGTTCCGCTACTTCAACGATTTTCGCCAAAATACTAATTGTCATACGTTCAGTCAGAGGTCGAAATTTGTGTTTGAAACGCTATAACCGAGCTGCGCATTTTGGAGAAAATTCACTAAAAGTGGAATATTTAAGGACAGCAGCCAGCGGAGCCCTGTTTTTGACAAATCAATTCAAAAATCGTTTCAGGACCATTTTTGAGCTTTACAGTCCTGAAATCTGGAACGAATGTATGAGATTTTGTTGACCAAATCAAGAGAAACGTCGATTCCAAAGCTCCTCAAAATATGAATATCCAAAAAGCCAAAACCCAAAAAATCGTGTCAGGACCATCATTTCCCACCATTTGAAACGTATCCTCAATCCGTGAAAACCAGATTGCAAGCAGAAAATCCGATTTGTCCGCTGCGCAATCCTATCAAGAACCGGTTGTAACCGTATCCATATCCCATCTCGGATACCACACATCGCGATCTGCAACCCTCCGCCCCTCGTATCGTCGTCGTTTAACGTCGCCGTCTGTCAACAGCAGAACCTCCTCCTTCTCCTCCTACTCTTCTGCTGCCCCGTGAACCACCGGTATCCGTTTACCTCACCTCACCTTCGTTGTAGCCTTCGAAGAGGAGCTCCCGCTCGCTCGCTCGCTCGCCGCCGTCAGCCAATCGCAGCCTCCGGAGCGCCCGCCCCCTATCATGAGTCGTCGTTTGCGCCCGCGCACGCATCCGCCCCTCCCACTTCTCGCGCGCGGCTCTCTTTTCGTGCGGCCGCTGTGTGGCTCGATTGCGCGCGCACTGATACGCCATTTTGTCGTCGGAGCGCGTTATACGGTTGCGCGCGCGCGCGACTCTTTACCACCACTTAGAGAGAAGAATATAGACTCGCGCTTCTTTAGAGTTACGACGACGACCACTGCGACTGCGAAGATGCTTGGCCAGGAGCAGCTCCAGAAGATGTGGCTGCAAATGGCGCTCAACTACGCGTCGAACGGAGCGGCGGCCGCTGCGGCATCTGCCGCCGCAGCGAACAGCTCTCCCTCGCCTACCGTACCGAATCTGTTTGCGCCGGCTACGTTGCAGCAGTTTGCGATGCCGCAGGTTCCGGCCTCGACTTCGCCGGTTCAGGGAACGCAACCGACAACGACGACCGGAGAGCAGGTTGGTTTTAGAGAGATTTACTTATGATGAGGGCTTGATTTGATACAATAACACTTTTGAGGCTGAAATTGGACTGTTCAGGGCTTATTCTAGCAGCGAGAATTGCAATCACTCAATTTTCGTTTGGTCTGCAACATTCTATGGCTTGTATTTGACATTTTTGACCTTTAAACTGCCCAAAATTCAATTTTTCGACTTAATGGTATAGGGTAGTATCCATAGCATCTCAGATTTGAGAGTTCCCTCGCAAAGTCGCCCTTATTTCAACTCCAAAATTCACTATTTGGCCCTAAAGCGTCAAAACTCCAAACCAGCCACCTTCTGCGGCTCTAGCGATCATCTCTCCTCGCAACCAAAAGCTCAAAATTCGTCACATTCCTCTTCTCCCTTTCTGCCCATCGGATATCCGGAAATCCCGATTTCCTGCATGAATCCTCTCAAAAGTCATGCAACACCAGCTCCCTCTTTGCGCCGCTATTAATACAGCGCACATATAGATGCATTCAAACGCTGCTACAGAGCTCCATATCCACCGCCTTCCTGTCCACTTAACACCGCGCTTCAAAGATCGCTTCTTCTCCTGCTCGCGACTCGATGCGTTCGGGGCGCGCGCGTCTATTGATCTCCGAGGCATGCGAACAGGAAATATCATAAAGAGCGCTTCGTTCGTTCGCTTCGCGGCTCAATTACGCGCTCTGCGCGCTCTCAGAAGAAGATTCCTTGTGTGCGAGTGAAGGAGGACGCTCCTCAATCGCTGATATTCAATAAATATTTCAGCGCGTTTCGCACGCATAATGCGACTATTAAGTGATGTGATACACACAGACGGAGGAGGACACGGCTGCCCGCTCTCGCTTTCTTCGCTCCTCTAGAAGCGCAAATCAGATTTTGGGGCTTCGCGAAAGCGAGAACGAGAAGGAGGAGGACAAAGCGCACTGTTTGAAGTGCGAGCGAGATGCTTCGCTCTCTCCTCTAGCTCGCTGTGTGTGTGTGCGATAATTGGAGTTGACGATTTCAAAACCGCCGCAGCAGGTGGTTTTCAGTTCACAGTTTCTTCGGGGTGCGCAAAGTGCGAAGCCGAAATTAGCATAATCGGAGGCGCGCGCGGCATCACAAGCGGCAAGTGAGATGGCAAGTGTGAGTTGTAAGGGTTAGCAGCGATTGGCTTACTTACTCGCTAACGACTGAAAGAGAGACGACGACGATGAGTGAATAACAAGCGATTTGACACACGAGCAAAGGAGCGCGCGCGGGAGCGTGGATGACACCGATGAACGGAGGTGCTAATGGCTGTGACAAGGAGCGAGCGAGAGGGACGATTCCTGGAGAGAGAGCAGGAACTCGTTGGCGAAACCGAATTATCACAGCAGAGTTCAGATGACCTTTAGGCGTTGGGCGCTTGGCTGTCAACAGCTGAGCGACTTTGTGGGGTTTAAAAGGGGAATTTGGACGTTTTGGAGTTGGAAACCGAAGCGTAAACTCGGGCATGCACTTTGCGGGTTACGGTAGATCTTTTCAGAGCTTTTAAGTGTTCAATTAGCGCAATTATGGGTCTGAAAAATGAGTTTATGGTCTAAATCTTCTCCCTTTATCGCTTAATCTTAAAAATTCCGTTTCAATTAAGCTCTGGGCAGCTTTTTGCCCCAAAACTCGGCTTCGCACCTCTCATCAACCACTTCTTTGCAGATCGTAAAGATGTGCGAACAACTCGAAGAATCGCAAGATGTCGAGCGACTCGCGCAGCTCCTCTTCTCGCTGACCCCGGCGCACTTGGCAGAGGTCGGCAAGAACGAGTCGGTGCTGAAGGCGAAAGCGTACGTGTGCTTCCGCTATCACAACTTTCCCGAACTCTACCACATCCTCGAGAACAACAAGTTCACTCATGGGACGCATCTGAAGCTGCAGCAGATGTGGCAGGAGGCGCACTACTTGGAGGCGGAGAAACAGCGCGGACGGTGAGTTGGTTGAATTTTGGATTAATAGAGAGTACAGAAGTGGTGCTGAACCCAATTTCAAGCTGAAAACTCCGTGCAAATGTCTATCATTCGGTCAGTTTCAGTCCCCTCGGCCCGGTCGACAAATACCGCGTGCGCAAGAAGTACCCGATGCCGCGAACGATCTGGGACGGCGAGCAGAAGACGCACTGCTTCAAGGAGCGCACCCGCTCGCTCCTCAGAGAGTGGTACCTGCAGGACCCGTACCCGAATCCGAGCAAAAAGAAGGATCTGGCGAACAAGACGGGTCTCACACCGATGCAGGTCGGCAATTGGTTCAAGAATCGCCGGCAGAGAGACCGCGCCGCCGCTGCCAAGAACAAGTAAGTGCTTGCTGGACATGTCACGGGTTCGGTCAGCTCACAGAGAGCTCCTTTCCGGCCTATCACACCTGATTTAATGGCTCTGTCATCGAATCCACACGCAGCGCAATTACTGCGCCGCACAAACTGGTTATCGTAGTCAGCGATGGTGCACCCTTGACTGTCAGTGGTAGGGAGAATGAGGCGCGGTGGAGAGCGACGAGTTATAATCTCCTTCTAGCAGTGGGGAGCACTCGTTAAACTTCTTAGGCGCTCTGCGCGGCGATAATTGTTGTTTGGTGGAGGAAACGAAGTCTCACTTCCGAAGAGAATGTTTCAACCGATCGGCGCGGATTATCGGCAGGAAAGCGCAAGGTCTTTTTCGTGAAAAAAGGGCGAAGAACTCGATAGGGTCGAGGGGTAGAGGGGTCGCAAAAAATAGAACATTGAATTTTCCAAAATCTTTAGCTTTGGAGATGCCTCAGACCAGAAATTGGATCCCAAGGCATCTCTCGACGTCTGTGGGTCCAAATGTTTAAGTTGCACGCAGATTTTTGATTGGTTACGGTAATAACGTTTAGAATTTCAAAATATTGACTTCACAGAGCCACAGCAATCGAGAATTAGGGCTAAATTTGTTCAGAATGTCTTTGAAATGCAATTCGTTGAACTTCGGTCCCTTTAGCCTAGTTTATTAGGTCTTTATTTCGGTGATTTTGAGCTCTACAATAGGCCTACGGTAGCCCATCTAGCTGCTAACTGCGCTTTTAAGATTCTGCCCCAGAATCCCAGCCTAACACCCTCAATTAAGCCCAACCAATTACCCGCTCGTCTCCCTCAAATGTCAATTGTTTACCCAACAACTCACTTTCCTCCACAATCAAATCACTTCGGACACTTGTCAGGAGGATAATCTGCGCTAATTGCCAATCGCCCGGATTACTCGCTCGCCTTTCCCTCCCTCGCTCGCTCCTCTTCTCAGTGCTCTAATCTCTTCTGTCCGCGTCGCTGCACAACACAAAGCAGAAGAAGTAGAGAGAAGACAATTAGATAATAGCGCTCGCGCGCGCGGTGTCGTCGTGTGTGGTGGTGTGACTTGCCACCGCTGCGCGCGCACGCGCATCGGCTACCGTAATCAAGCCCCGTTGTTC
>MQUG01002618.1:0-10806 GCA_007213375.1 Steinernema feltiae | reverse complement strand
ACATCACAGCGTCCTCCCTTGCAGGATCTTGCATCCGTCCACCGGTATTCTTGGTACCATCCGCATCAGCGAGTTTGTTCTTCAGCTGCTCCATGCAGCTCAACTTGGCTGACCATCCATTGCCAAGGATTCCATAACATGGCGCTCCTTGAGCACGTAGCATCGTCCAAGCTGCGTTCCATCGGTCTTCTTCGTGATCACACTGATATCGGCACCAGTATCTACCAGAAACTTTGTAGGCCGTAGATTGACCTCCATGACGGCGTAACATCGGTTACCAGCCTTATTTCCTTCTCCAATCATTGCTAGAGATCCGAAGACAGACTTCTTCTTCTTGTTAGCCTCACAACAAAACTTAATCGCAGATTTGCCCGTCAAGATCGAAGCAACCAAAAGATAATCTGAAACGTGTCGAATCTCGGCGACTGCGAATAAATTTTATGCATTCAAGATTTTAGGTAGATTTGATCAAAACACGCTTTTAAAGGAGCGCAACGGTCCCACCACGACTTACCTTTCTTTCGCATTGCGTTTCTCCACACAACCAACACATTGCTTTCAGTCGACGAGATGCGATGCGAATGAATTATTTATTCGTAGCAGAATCGATCTCCAATCATTCGACTCCCTCGACGATGACCGCACTCCCCGCCACAGGTGACCCAAGCGACCGATTTCTACGATTTCCTGCAGGAATTCCGTAAAAGAAAGACGATCAGCTGGGAGCACTACGAAGAGCGCCTCCTGGGGCTCTCCGACCGCCTCTTCAGCAACGCGGAATGCGAGAATCACTTTGCCGCCTTCGACAACTCGTTCGCGTTCCTCTCGCCGGACATCGTCCACGACATCGTGGAACGAATCGATCCCTACGATGAACTCAAGAACCTCGTTGACCTCAAAGGGAGTTGGGGACTCGTGGCTCAAACCAAACTGCAAAAAGGTCCTACAAATACAAGATTCACGAAGACTGTCGTGCATGAATGGAAAAACGACCGACAATGGGAAAATCTGGAGAGCAACGCTCCGAAATTGAGTGGAAAGCTTACGCTGGAGAATCTTTGCCGTTGGATTGAGTCCGGAGAGTCGTTCTACTCACAACTGCGTCCACTATTCACCGACATCGACATCTCGTACCACATCTTTGAAAAGCCGGTCCCGCAAGAAGAGTTGAAGCCTCTGCGAACGTTCCTCGTCGCGCAACTCAACTCGCCGCATCTGAAGAATCTGAAACTGCGGATCAACGGAGATCTGCAGCTGGAAGAGGAGCTCTTGGCCTTCTGTACATCCAAACGATGCGAGTCGTTGACGTGGGATTGTCATCCTCTCTCCGTCGCCTTCTTCCTTCAGGCCCACAACGCCTTCGAATCAACTACTACGCGCAAGAAAGTCGCCGGATTCATCAAATACGCGGCGCAAACTGATTTGGTGGACGCCTTGAAGCTCAAGCGGAATTCTCCCTCCTCTCACTTCAGAATCACTCCTTCGGCGCTCTCAGAAGACCGAGAAAGTTCTCATCACAACTGAACATCGACGTGGATGGTGTTCATATCAACCTACAGCGGTGGTCGTCTGCATTGAATTTGGGAAATTCCCCGATTTCGACGAATCGGAGGCGTTGAGCAGCGACGAACTTCCAGAAGAGATTGACGACTTGGAAGAGGACGACGAAGATTATGCAACGAACAAGAATATTGGGAAGATTGTGGATGTGAAAACGACAGCGGCAAATGTGAGCTAGTAGAATTATCGCGCGACAATTGGGACGACGAAGACTGTGAGGATTGTTTTGGGTGTAAATTTTGTAAAAACACTAGGTGCCAGGTATGTAGGTCGCCTTGTATGCAATGTGATCGTGGCTACTACTAACACTAACAATGTAACTACTGTGCACTATTTGGATAATTGGCTTTATGGATAAAATAAAATTCATCCCCCAAATGAAACTAGAATGAAGGAGGGACAAAGGACAAAGTGGAATAAGACAACGTTCTCTTATAACGGTCTTAGAATTAGGTCTTATGTGGCCGAGCAATTGTAAGTTGCATTAGGATGTCAAATAAGAAGACTGTGAGGATTGCAGCGGCTAGGCACCCTTCGGCAGCTTCTAGGCCTAAGCCTGCCGAAGTACGAAGACCTAAGATTGCTCGGCGCCAAGTCGTCCAGTGCCAAGTGTCCGGCGCCAAGTTGGCCTGCTTCGAAAAGACTCAGACAGTTCGCCTATGCTTAGTTATCGCCATGCAATTCAAGAAACACCATCGCCATGGTGTTTCTTGAAATTCAATGCAAATTCAATGCAGATGTCTACCGCTGTAGGTTGATTTGAAAATCCTCCACATCGAGGACTCGTTGTGATAAGGATTTTCTCGTCTTCTGAGAGCCCCAAAGGAGTGATTCTGAAGTGAGAGGAGGGAGATTTCCGCGTGAGCTTCAGGGCGTCCACCAAATCAGTCTGCGCCGAGTATTTGATGAATCCGGCGAACTTCTTTGGGTCTTCGGAGGATTGGAAGGCGTTATGGACGTGAACGAAGAAGGCGACGGAGAGAGGATGACAATCCCAGGTCAACGACTCGCATCGTTTGGAAGAACAGAAGGCCGGGAGCTCCTCTTCCAGCTGCAGATCTCTGTTAATCCTCAGTTGCAGGTTCTTCAGATGCGGCGAGTTGAGTTGCGCGACGATGAACGTTCGCAGAGGCTCCAACTCTTCTTGCGGGACCGGCTTTTCAAAGATGTGGTACGAGATTTCGCGAAGAGCCCCAGGAGGCGCTCTTCGTAGTCCTTCCAGCTGATCGTCTCTGTTTCGTGAAATTCCTGCAGGAAATCGTAGAAATCGGTCGCTTGGGTCACCTGTGCGGGTAGCGCGGTCATCGTCGAGGGAGTCGAATGAAGAGAGATCGATTCTGCTACGAGTAAATAGTTCATTCGCATCGCATCTCCTCGACCGAAAGCAATGCTTCCAGAGCATCACTAACAGAAACTTGTGAAATTGGTTCTCTTAACTGAATGTAAGCTCGGACACAACTCACCAGCGTGCATTCCTTCGTTGCAGAAAGCGAAATGCTTCGTTTTGGGCTAACCATACTGTTACTGCCTTAGGCGTTGGCCTATGTGCTACCGCAGGGTTTGCCTAGTGAATTTTGGGCTTTCCTGTACTTTCCTCATTGAGACGTAGTCTTCGTGCATTAGATATAACAGCGCAATTGAAATCAGTAAAACCAGCGCTTTATCGACGCAGCAAAGCCATGAGCAATTATATCCCTTCTTTCAGCGTTCATACCTGTTTACGACTGCTTTGGCATTTAACACATCGCCTTAAAGTCGGCAAAGCCTTGAAGAAGCAGCTATTAACGGCATTTTAATATCCTCGGATGATCATGCGCTTTCCTTTTTTCATTTTCCACTTCTTTTTGTGAGAAAAGCTGTCACGATGGGTGGAAAAAGCAGTTTATTCCTGGAGCAATAGCGTTCAAACAATTATCAACTCGTGAACTCTGCTCTCCGGTAATTTCAGCGCCAACGGCGGCAACCCGGAAAGCACCAGCGGCTCCACTTTGCCCGCGCCTGAGACGCATTTGCGCATGTCCACGTTGAAGAGGATCACCGCTAGTCTGAATTGGACTCAAATGAGCTATAGTGAGCAGTCTAGACTGAGCCTACCCATCAACAAGCTCAACGGTCATCCAGCAAACGGTCGTCAAGCAGAAATGGAGCCACATGTTCTCGTTCACCATCGGAGCGATCCAGAAGTAGACTACAAGCTCTGTGATAGAGGCCATTGCCTGCACCCAGGCCTAAATGTCAAGGGTTGAAGCTACAGATGGTCATTGGTGATGCTCACCTGGAAGAAGAACTTGATGTCTTTGGCTTTTGCTTGAAGCAATCCGCTCTAAACGACAATTAAGATGAATCATGTTCAAACAGAGCTACAGTACCGTTTGCAGTTGTCGAATTTTGAGAAACGAGACAAAGTCAATCAGAGCAATAACCCCAACTACCGTAATACTCAGGTACAAATCGAGAAATTGGCCGATTACGCGGCCACATTCCGAGGTCACAAAGCCGAACGTGAAGCTCCGGACGTCAAACTGCAGCGTGCAATCAGCTAAATCACCAAAATACAACGTCCATACATGCAAAAGGGTGCTTACACCAGAAGTACGGTACTCCCTGTGCTATGGACACGGTCCAGACCATGGCTATAGCGACTGCGGTCACCGTTTTGCTGAAGATCGCCTCGTACTTGTAGGGAAAGTAGAGGTTCACGAATCGATTGATCGCGGTCAGGAGGTGCGAGAAGAGGGACGCGTTCCAGAAGATCATCAGAACTTGGCCGATACGACCGCCCGCATAGGTCGCGTGAAAGTGCACATCGCTGAAATCCCCGAAATCATCAATTGACTCTGATTTAGAGCCTACATGACAGTGATCGGACCAACAAAGACAGCAAACATGAACGAATTCCCGCATGTTGCGATCATTTGCGAGATGCAAATCGCTCCAAACGACTGACCAAAGGGCTTGTGACGGACGACCGCGTAGACCACGTAGGCGTTTATTGCTACTCCGAGCATTCCGAGCTAAAACTCAAGAATTTAGCGCTTAAAAAGGCTGAATTTACCAGAATTATGAGGCTAGCTGCTCGGAGTTGATCGCCATGGCTCGAGTCAAGCGGCATTACGGAGACGAAGATGACGTTAAACCAGATTTACTGAAAAATGCAACAAAATTTCATCATTTGTTCAGTTCTTGGGCACGTGCCAAGCTAAAGGCTAGCGTTACGGTACCTCTGATAAGCTGCACTCAGCAATATCAAATTCAGCCCTCAATCTTCACTCTACTAGGATAACTTGAATAGAATCATCGCTACGAAGACCACCAGCGAAGAACTGATCCTCTCAAACTCGACTCAAGCGGTAGGCGTTCAATGAAATGAGCGCCTCAAAGCGCACGGAAGATAATCCTCAAAAAATGAAAAATCTAAAAAGTTAATCTTTCCGTAAACAGCATCTTCGATGACACAAACGAGTGCGTTAATTGCGCTTAGTCTCTCTCTGTCATTGGCGTTGTCAGCTGCGCTAGAACGTGTCATTAGAGCGAGCGTTGACCTTGATTACACTGGGGATTTGTCATCGCGCCCACGTCACAGAGCTGAAGCTTAAAAACGCGCGCCATTTTGCCGCTCTTTGTTCCTTTGCACTTGTTTACCTTTAAAGTTACACCAAAAATCGAAGTCTCTGACGTCAAGCGCTGATAAGCACCGGTGACCACACCTGATATAGGCCGCCAAACGCGATAAAACTCATTTTGACCTGCTCTGCGGTGCGTTGCTGTCATGTTAAACCGCTTTCTTCGTTTGATAATGGTAGAGTAGTGACCGATCGATTGTGCTAATTGCTGCGTTTAGGTCCTATGCCTCCTAGGGCTTTGTGTGGTGGAGATCAACGGTCAGCATTGCTTCACTTCTGAATGTGAGTGCGCTTTAAAAGACGCGACTTACGGTAGTTTTTCAGGTCGAACCCACGCCAGACTGTCCGGAATCCTTCTGTGCGGCCACCTTTTATCGCAAATTCACGACGAGATGCTGCTTTCCGGCTTGAAAATCAAAGTTTATTCAATAAAAATGTTGATGATGTTAGTAGTCGCTTACGGATGGGGATGATTGCTCAAGCAACAGCCTGCAAGCAGCTTAGCACTGATGTCAGCCAACCAGATTACACCTAGTCATGATCTAATTGGCCAATTTGGGAAACGGAACGGTTATCAGAAAGCAGAGAAAAACAGCAATTTTGTCGTCTGAAATTTCTCCTCATTTTCCGAGAAATCCTTCAATTCGTTTAAATTTGCTTTTTTTCTTCAGTAGCAGCGAATGCCAACAGAAACCGTTGGCTTACGATTACAACCACCACCACAACGTGACAGTAAATTTGATGGCGGTAGTTGAAAGAAGCCTCGTTTAACACGGTTTCTGCGCATTTGAGTTAAAATGTTAAAACTCAACTCGTTTCCGCACAATTTATGTGAAAATAATGAAAAAAATTAATATAATCGCCTGCCACTGTACTCCTTCAGCCCTCCACGACACTTCCTCAGTCCCTCACGGTGCCTACGGTGGGCGGCAAACTTCGGGCGCCCTCTCCTCGTTCACTTATGTGTTCTTGTCCCAGAGCCTCGATTCCATCCCTGCAGAATGTCCCTTGTACCGTAATAAAGAGAGTTTTTTGCATCGCGTATCTTCGCACAACCGACGCGAACCTCGCACATTGCAGACGGTTGTGATGCGATGCAAACTAGCTGTTTAGTCTCGGAAAACGCAATCTCCGATCACTCGATTCCCTCGACGATGACCGTGCTCCCCGCCCAGGTGACCGAAGCGATCGATTTCTTCGTTTTTCTGCAGGAATTCCGTCAAACAGAGACGATTAACTGGAAGGACTACGAAGAGCGCCTCCTGGGGCTCTCCGACCGCCTCTTCAGCAACGCGGAATGCGAGAATCACTTTGCCGCCTTCGACAACTCGTTCGCGTTCCTCTCGCCGGACATCGTCTACGACATCGTGGCAGGAATCGAGACCAGCGATAGACTCAAGAACCTCGTTGATCTCAAAGGAACTTGGGGACTCGAGGCGTCAGAACGCAGCAAACCCCTACTCGTCTTAGAAAATCAGTTGTGTTCCGAAACTGTCGTGAGGGAATGGAACAAGCGACGATGGGGAAAACTGTATAAAAAAGCTCCGAAATTGAGTGGAAAACTTCAGCTGGAGAACCTTTGCGGTTGGATTGAGTCCGGAAAGCGGTTCTACTCACAACTTCGTCCGCTGTTCACCGACATCGACATCTCGTACCACATTTTGGACGACCCGTTCACACAAGAGGAGTTGGAGCCTCTGCGAATGTTCCTCGTCGCGCAACTCAACTCACCGCATCTGAAGAACCTGAAACTGAAGATCAAAGGAGATCTGCAGCTGGAAGAGGAGCTCTTGGCCTTCTGTTCTTCAAAACGGTGCGAGTCGTTGACGTGGGATTGTAATCCTCTCTCCGTCACCTTCTTCGTTCAGGTCCACAACGCCCTTCAAACCTCTGAAGGCCCGAGGAAGTTTGCCGGATTCATCGAATACTCGGCGCAGACGGAATTGGTGGACGCCTTGAAGCTCAAGCGGAAAACTCCCTCCTCTCACTTCAGAATCACTTCTTCGGCGCTCTCAGAAGACCAGAAAGTTCTCTTAAAAACTGAAGATCGCCGTCCAGTATATTTAAGTAGACCACCCGCAGTCGACGTCTGCATTGAAATTGGAGAATTCCCCGATTTCGACGAGACGGCTCTGAGCAGCAACGAACATGCGGGAAATGGCGGTCCGGAAGAGGACGATGAAGAAGACTTTGACGATTATTGGGAAAGAGATGGATGTTATTGTGAGCTAGAAGATCTATCGGACGACAATTGGAGAGAAGAAGACTGTGAGGATTGCAAAGGGTGTATATTTTGTAAACTCAGTGAGTGCCAGTTATGTGGGTATTCTTGTGGACCCTGTACTGGTAACTGGTAACTACTAACACTGTGCAATATTTGGATAATTAGCTTTGTGGAGCAAATAAAATTTATCTTTACAATTTATTATACAAATTGTGAAACTAGAATAAAGGAGGGGCAAACGGCGGCCTTAGAATTAGGAGGTACGTGGCCGAGCAATTGCAAGTTGCATTAGTTGCACAGAATTGTGGCCCGTTTGGCTGGGAAAAGAATAAAAATCGCTCTTTGCCGACGCTCGCGAAAACTTCAAAGTCGAAGTCGGCGGTATCCAGTGAAATTGAAAAGAAGATGGTAGTGCAGGCTTAGGAGGATTGGCGCTCATTTGTCGTGGACAACAACTTTTCAACCGCCGCCAACACTCCCTTCATTGCGTGCCAAGAGTTCCAAACCAATTGCATCTAAAAGCAACGCTGTGCAGTTTCTCACCGCGATGATCCTGCTAGGATCGATTCAGCGAGACGGTACACGTGTAGGTGATTCGATTGTTTGTCGTTCGGGTGGACAGTGAGTGGCCGCGCAATTCAGTGTTGATTGAGTCTCCGCGTGGTGCGGTTGACCGTTGTTCTGAGTCAATTGGATTGTGCGTTGGAGGCGCGTCCGGACAAAAGAACCGAAAGTCAAAGGACCCAGCTTTCATCACTTCAAAAGAGGCGAATGCTTGGCGGCGGAACTTCGCCTCGTTTGACCATGCTGACACGGATTCAGCGCATTTGGTTTCAATTTACAAAACTCAATCCGTTTCCGCACCATTTATCCAGGGGGAGGAACCAGTTTTTCAAAAATGACGGTGATGGCGAGAGAAATGCGATCCATTCGATTCGATTTTTTGTAGCCGTCGCCGTCATTTTTGATGGTAAGTACAACGAACGAAGGTTGTGTTGCGACAAACGCGACCAAAGCGCATGACGCAAGCAAGACGATCTCGGACCGCTTCGTTGTAATGTAAAATGCTTTAGAAGCCATCGCCGAACGGCAGTCTTTGAATCTCAATAATCGTGATCGCGAGAGTTCTCCACTCCGCTCCGCTTTTTCCGTAAAAAAATGGTCAAAACCCGCATTTAGAAGAGCGCAACGGTCCCACCATATGCTTTTTTTTTGCACTACCAGAACTTTGCGCACATTACCGACGGTAATATGCAATGCATTATTCAATTCAATTTGCATTGCTTTCTGTCGAGAATATGCGATGCGAGGAAGCTCTTTATGCTCGGCCAATACGATTCCCGATCATTCGACTCCCTCGACGATGACCGCGCTCCCCGCTCAGGTGACCCAAGCGACCGATTTCTACGATTTCCTGCAGGAATTCCGTAAAAGAAAGACGATCAGCTGGGAGAACTACGAAGAGCGCCTCCTGGGGCTCTCCGACCGCCTCTTCAGCAACGCGGAATGCGAGAATCACTTTGCCGCCTTCGACAACTCCTTCGCGTTCCTCTCGCCGGACATCGTCCACGACATCGTGGCAGGAATCGAGACCTACGATGAACTCAAGAACCTAGTTGACCTCAAAGGGAACTGGGGACTCGTGGCTTCAAAATGCAGCAAACCCCTACTCGTCTTAGAAATTCAGTTGTGTTCCGAAACTGTCGTGAGTGAATGGAACAACGAGCGACAATGGGAAAATCTGGAGAAAAAAGCTCCGAAATTGAGTGGAAAGCTTCAGCTGAAGGACCTTTGTGGTTGGTTTGGTTCCGGAGAGTCGTTCTACTCACAACTGCGTCCGCTATTCACCAAAATCTGCATATCGTACCATATTCCGGATGACGCGTTCACACAAGATGAGTTGAAGCCCCTGCGAACGTTCCTCGTCGTTCAACTCAACTCGCCGCATCTGAAGAACCTGAAACTGAAGATCAAAGGAGATCTGCAGCTGGAAGAGGAGCTCCTGGCCTTCTGTGCATCACAAAGATGCGAGTCGTTGACCTGGGATTGTCAGCCTCTCTCCGTCGCCTTCTTCGTCCAGGTCCACAACGCCTTCGAATCAACCGCTGCGCCCAAGAAAGTCGCCGGATTCATCAAATACTCGGCGCAGACTGATTTGGTGGACGCCTTGAAGCTCAAGCGGAATTCTCCCTCCTCTCACTTCGGAATCACTTCTTCGGGGCTCTCAGAAGACGAGAAAGTTCTCGTAAAAACTGAAGATCGATGTGGAATTCGTTCACGTCGACCGACGGCAGTCAACGTCTGCATTGAAACTGGAGAATTCCCTGATTTCGATGAATCGGAGGCTGTGAGCAGCAGCGAACATCCAGGGAATAACGGCTTGGAAGAGGACGATGCAAATTATGACGAGGACGATTATTGGGATTATTATGGCTGCAAAGAAGACTGGAGGTGTGAGTTGCAGAAATTATCGTACGAAAATTGGGAAGAAGGAGATTGCGAAGATTGCAGGGGCTGTAAGTACTGCAAAGGCTATAGCTGTGGGTGCGGCTACACCGTTCGCTGTCCAATAAGGTGCGATAGTTGGTAGTAATAAGCTAATGGACTGCTATCTTGGAGACTCTTGGTTGTCTTTTTAATAAATTTATGTCGTATAAAGATATTTGGTGTGACAACGATACAGCTGCACGGTTCCCTACACGAAGTTGATAGAAGCCTCTTCTGGAGGCGTAATCCAGAAGAGAGTTCTAGAGTCTTTGTTCGTCAGCTGACAGCGGTCAATCAAGTTCTCTCCTTGAAATCAGCCACGTTCTCAAGGTCATTTCTCGATTGTTCCATAGTTTATCTGAACCTAAAGGGAACTGACAGTTCAAGTTGAGCTTAATAGACCGGACACGTGATCTGAGAGGTGGATCGATACCGCTACTCTCTTCGTGCCTTCTTGCGCTCTGTTATGCCTGCCCGGATCACTAACCAAGATTCCTAGCCGTTCCATAGCAGGTCTAAGTAAAGATGAAGTGTATGACTTCTTTGAGGTCGAATCTAGTTCTTCGTGGTGTCCAAACTTGGAGTCAGCGAGAAGCAACCGCTCGTCGACTTTGTAATTTCTGTCCCTGCGAGCCTGTGAGCTCCTCGCACGATTGCTTGCGTTGCGTTCTCATTTCTTTGCTCTCTTTGCTCGCCATTTTAATCGAGGGCTGCTGGTTTCTTTCCGTTTGCGGTCGGGTTGCTGGGCCTTTTACCGTTTTTCCAGCAATTCCAAGCTCGCTCTTTGCGGCCTTCCCTTTGTCCACTTTTCTTCGGTAACACATGGGACTTTGGCTGCGTTCGTAGATCACGACGCCCCTCCCTTGCAGGATCTTGCATCCGTCCACCGGTCTTCTTGTACCATCCGCATCA
>MQUG01002612.1:0-12666 GCA_007213375.1 Steinernema feltiae | reverse complement strand
AAACTTCATATTGGAGAGGCATCGCAGGAATATTGCGCCTTCCGTATTGTTGAAACAGTCGGAGAAAATAGTCTGTAGCACTAAAAGAGGTTCATTGGACAGAAAGGTGACAGCCTCCATGAGCCGCTTCACGGTCCACGTCCAGGGAGGATCAAATTTGACGTTTCGTCTGAAACGAAAATCGTTTTTATTTGTGACGTTCTGCAGGATGGGACAAGCTCATTTGGTCAGTTACTCATTTGTCAGTTACTCTTTTGTCGGTTACTCATTTGTCGGTTACTCATTTGTCAGTTACTCATTTGTCAGTTACTCATTTGTCGGTTACTCATTTGTCAGTTACTCATTTGTCGGTTACTCATTTGTCAGTTACTCATTTGTCGGTTACTCATTTGTCAGTTACTCATTTGTCAGTTACTCTTTTGTCGGTTACTCATTTGTCTTATAACCGCGCCGCCAACTCACAATCGGCAAAAGCAAAGCTGGCGAATTTGAAGGCAGATTACGCCTTTGCATCAAACAATTGGTTCTTCTTACCAGCCGTCACATCGATCCTGAAATTTTTGTTCTACGGATTTATGGATCTCCGGCAGATTTGCAGATCACGACGAAGATCGAACGCACATATAAAAGGATCACGAACATTGTTCCAAAAAAAGAGTTCTATGATCGAGCCCACTGGCAATCGGCTCTACGATTAGGTCAAAGAGGACATGTAAACAGAAGTAAACCTTTATTGCTTTACCAGCAGAACACACAACTCACAGAGACGTCAGGGCAGACGTCTAACAAGGCGATGGAGAACAGGGAGAACAAACAACAACATTCAACAAGCTCGCAACATGCAAACAAACCGCGATTTCTCATGTTTTTCAACGCTCAAGCGCTGGCGCCTCCGAATCTTTGAGTTGTACCCGGTGAAACAATATCCGCCATCGGCATCTCTTTCACAAGTTCGGTCTTTGAGTTTCCGCTTCAGCCACGCCTCTGTCGATTCGTCAAAATGCGCCGAAATGCGGAAATAGCCTTCTCTGTATTCCTCTGGGTTCTTCAGGAAGCTGTTGATGATTCCCTTCATCACTTCAGCGGGGAAACGATAATCTCCGTTGTTGTCGTGGGTGTAGAAACGCTTGATTCTGCCGTTTTTCAAGTTCTTCTGGAAGAATTTTCTGTTTTGATCAAACCTGCGTAGGACGATGAAAGATGGAGTCCGGCGCGAGAACTGATTCCCCAAGAGTTGGTTGCAGACTGGAGGACCACCCCAGAGCTCGATTTTAGAAAAGCGAATATTTGAGAGGCATCTAAGCAACGTTGAGCCTATCGGGGTGTTTAACCTCCCAGCTGTGATTATAAACAAGCCAAGGAGCGGTTCGTTGGACAAGTACACGAATAGCTTCATCAGTCTCTCAACGTCATCGCCGCAGAGATTCGTGAGATTGTCGTCTTCCAGCAAGTCCCACGCGAAAACGTTGATTACTTCAATTGTGACGTGTTCCAATCTGAAGCGTTTTCTGCAACTGCTCCAAGCTCAGGTAGCTGCCGTTGTCTGTAGGAACGTTGAATCCGTACTTCCATTGAGCGCGCTCACAGTTAATGAGAAGAGAGACTCGCGTCATCTCGCTCGTCCACTCGCAATCAAGAGCTCGCAAAGCGTCACACCGAGGGTCGTGGATTCCATCCACGCAGCACTTCCACAGCGCGGCCACTCGCTCCCGGAAGTCGTACGGCGTTGCGTCCATTGTCGGTCGGTTCTAGGCGAAGTGATGACGATCCGAACGCTCGTGTAAATGATCAAAAATGCGATGCATTCGCGCTATCTGTATTGCTGGTCTTGCAAAGAAAGTCCGCATACTCATCGTGAAAGTTGGGTCACCGGGAACTTGACGAGACACGTCTTTAGCGCAAAAAGTTGAAAATTGCATTTGAAGTTAGTTGATTACTATAGCCTACCTCACTTACTCTGCGCCTTTAGTCCAATCTACGCAATTTAGTCCAATTCTCATCGAACGCATAATATTTTAGTGAATCCACTTTTAGTTATGATAAGCGGAAGCGGGACTTTCGATTGAGCCCGGGTTTGCCGCGTTCTCTTCATTCTCATCAAACTTCATCAACTTATCAATACCGGGCGCGTCTGCCACGCTCGCAAGTGAATGAACTTCACGGAGAACTCTCGGATTCTGACAATTTTGGGCTCAATCGATAGCCCAGAATCTGCTGCTCATAGTTGGGGTTGGAATTCCCAAAATACATCTTGTGCGCGGAGAAATAGATCCTTATTGGTGGATTTCCGCGCTTAATTCCTCGTTTACTTGAAAAATTAGCGCACAGGACGTATTTTGGGAATTACAACCCCAACTATGGGCAGCAGATTCTGGGCTATCGATTGAGCCCAAAATTGTCCGAATCCGAGAGTTCTCCGTGAAGTTCATTCACTTGCGAGCGTGGCAGGCGCGTTTGGGAGTCACATATGTAGACAAAACACATCGGTTAGAGAACAAAACAAACAACAGCTCCTTTTGCTCAACGTTTACGAGAGGACGCAAAGCAGGACGATTGGTCAGCGCAGAATCACGTATGCGAGACTACTGTACGCGATTCGTTTCCACGATCGCAAATTTATTTTATCTTCAGCGGAGCAATTGGTGAGTTGAGGCAATTGGTGTCTTTGTCAAGTAACGTATAAATCCAGTCCGTCACCGTCAACGTGTACATAAGTTCGCCGTCACCGTTAAAAACGACGGTGACAGTTGAAAACGATAAATTCGAATTGTTTCGAATTTCTGTCCGTCACCGCTTCAGTCATTTTTGAAAAAATGGTGTTTCCACTCGATTTGGAATTTGAAACCGATTGCGCTGAAACAGTGGCAGAATGGGTAAGCGAGGCTGCTGAAATGGATGAAAAGATGTCAGAGTATCTCACATCTTCTGAGAAGGGAATGAATTGCGCGATGACGGGGTGTACATAAGTCACGACGGTGACGGAAGTGGTTTTATACGTACCTTCACTTGTCAGTTGTACTGACGACAAGCTCCTTTTGCTCAACGTTTACGAGAGGACGTTTACAACATGAAACATTTATCGGTTAGAGAACAAAAGAAGCAACAGAGTGACATTTCAAAGTGCTCTCAACGTGCAAAAATACTGTGAGAAAAATACACGATTTCCAATGCTCAAGCACTGGCGCCTCTGAATCTTCGAGTTGTAGACGGTTAAACAATAGCTGCCATTGGCCTCCTTTACACAGCTTCCGTCTTTGAGTTTCCTCGCCAGCAACGCCTTTGTCGATCCGCCGTCGAAATGCGCCGAAATGCGGAAATAGCCTTGTTTGTATTCCTCTGGGTTCTTCAGAAAGTTGCTGATGATTCCCTCCATCACGTCAGCGGGGAATTGGACGCCGAACTCTTCCAAATCAGTGAAATTCTTGATTTTGCCGTTTTTCAAGTTCTTATCGAAGAATTTCGTGTTTTGATCAATGCTTGTCTTTAGGATGAATTTAGTTGGAATCCTATTTGCAAACTGATTTTCCAAAAGTTGGTTGTAGACAGGGAAACACGGTGAAATCGTAACGCTTGAAAACTGATTGTTTGAGAGGCATTGCAGGAATGTTGCGCTTTCCGAAGTGTTGAAACAGTCAGAGGACGCAGTTTGCAGATGGAGTTGAGGTTCATTGGCGAGGGACGTGAAAACCTTCATGAGTCGCTTCATGTCCACGTCCAGGAGGATCAAACTTGACGTTTTGTCGGAGAAGAAAATCATTTTTATTGTGATGTTCTGCAGGTTCGGATGCGCCAGCATTTGCTCCAAAGTCAGGAGTCTGTTCCGGGCTGCATTATCCGCGAATCCATACTTCCAAATGCCGTTTTCGCAGCCGATGTAAAAGGTAAACCGTTTCTTTTCCGCTTTTCTGGTCCAGTCGCAGTCGGGAACGGTCGAGTCAACGCACCGAAAGTAGTGCATTCCATCCTCGCAGCACTTCCACAGCGCGGCCACTCGCTCACGGAACTGAAAGGGCGTTGAGTTCATCGCTGGTTCGACGATTGAGCGTCAGACGAGCGCGTAAATACAGAAAATGCGGTTAGAATCGATGCCTTCTTTTCAAACATCGCATCGCTTGGCCGTGGAGTGAAGCCTTTGTTTTGTTCACACGTCAATGTCAACTTGTTTTCTTCATTCGGGTCGAGAGCCAACTAGCTTAACATTTAATAAACGCTGAAGAGCGCGCGATTTTTTGAACTGCTATTGTAGACGTGGACGTACAACGTGGACGATTTCCAAGTTTTTAGTGAAGTTGCTGGTGGCTTAGATCACAGTGAAGCAGTTTGCTCACCCAACAGTGCTATAGTCGGTTCCAATCGCGCCATAACAAAACAGAGGTGTGAAGCACAGTATGCCGCGGAGAAAAATCGGGAGGCACATCGCGTCGAGAGTCAATTTTCATCTTTTGCTGCTTGTCACTGAGGGAATAGCGGCTGATGCAATAGCGAAAAGGCTCGACAACGGAAATAGATCATTGTCAGTTTAGTCTGCGACGTCGCTGCCAACAATTTTCCCCGAAAGACGTTAATTTGAGCAAGGTAAACCCGGCCAATATGACTGGTCCCACAGCGCGAGAGAGTCCCGCAGCGATGTACCTCCCGATTTTTCTCCGCGGCATACTGTGCTTCACACCTCTGTTTTGTTATGGCGCGATTGAAACCGACTATAATACGTGACGATGTTGAAACAGGCGTTGGAGTAGTGTGGTTGGTCGCAGAATATACATTGTACTGGCTGTCCAGTATAAAGACGAGGAGGATTCGTCGCCGTCCGTGCTTCTTGGGTGTTCTTGACTTGTTGAGCTTTGCGGTCTTTCAGTTCCGCTGTCAGCGACGCAATCGAATTCTGAAGCTCTTTTCGACAAGGGTTCTCTCGGAACACGGCGACACGGTTGAATGAGATGACTTGTTCCTCGCGGGCTTCTTTCCGAGGTGACCAAATATCTGAACATGCGAGATTTCAATCACTTGATTTGAGTTGTTGTGAATATTCTTTATGTACTCATAAAGATATTCGAGTGTGCCCTTGGCGGCCTTTCATTTGTATACTCGCGTGAGACTGATGTGATGTCCAGTCCTAGACGAGAGGTTATGGCCAAATCGTTCTAGATTAAAGCCTCGTTGTCCGTCGATCTCATTCAGCTTGTTCTTGAATGCCGTAAGTGTTTGCGCCATCTGCTCAATACGTGATTACCAATAGATGAGTTGTTCTTTTCCAATTGATCGAGCCGGGATCTTGATTATTGATTGTTCGAGAGCAGACAGATTGATAAGTTTGAATCGAAGGGCTGTTGTCAAGTCCAACTTCGTCAATCCTTTGTCGATGAGCCCTTGTCAAAGTCTTCCATCTTTCGGTGTGTTGTTCTTGTCGTCATCCAAGACGAGGTTGCTGTCAATTGATGTGCGCAAATTATGTATTCTCGAGCGATTTGTATTTCATCTCCAAGCAATGATTGCTTGGCATTGATGATGATCGGATCTAGTTCAAGGCGATTTCTGAGTCGGTATGTATTGATTGCTTGATTTGCTAGATGGTTTTATTTCTTTCCAGGGAAATTGACGTAGTAACCGCCGTCACGGAGTTGAAGTGTCTCGCTGAATTGAGACCTGGCATGATTGTCAAGATCGTCTTTCTCCGACTGTGAAGAACCACTGAAATTGTGCAATTCACCCTCCTGCTGCCATTCTTCGGCCTTACTTTCTACCTTTTCGGGCTATTAATTGATTGCTGACCGTGTCGCTTGATTCGGATTCTACCGAAATCGTTGTTCAAATTGTTTCTGACTCTGTGAGGCTAGTTTCCACCTCCTCACCACCCTGATACCATTGCTCCTAGAAGAGTAGGAAGGACGTATAGACCTGATGGCAGTCTTCAGGTTGTTCCGTCGACAGGTTGCCAGCATTGGTCTGTGCCGATTACGATATCAGGCTTACGTAGTCTCTGCTCTGATTTTTTTGTTTTCCGATCGAGTCGTGTTTATAGCTTTGATTGCCTTTTTGTCTTGCTCTCCGAGGATGGGTGTTTTCGCTCCGCTCCCGGGAGAATGAGTTCTTTCTCTGTGGCGTCTATGGTCATTTTTTGGCAGCGAGCGAGCGCCTGCCCCGTGTAAATGCTACGAGGATGGCAACCATGCGTTGACAGGAACGTTCTGGACTGTCAATCAGAGATGTCGGTTTTTTTATAAAATTACCGGTAAACCGGAACCGAAATTCGACTTTTCCGAACTAAAAGCGGCAAAAAACGAATTATGCGCTCATTCTTATTCTAGTTTGTTGTTTAAACACATCCGCAATTTAATCGCTTTTGTTGCGTTAATTTCGGTGGTTTCCGTGCTAACCTCCGCTGAGCCTTATTAGTCTTTCCGACTAGCTACTGTTTCAACGAATGAATCGTTTGTCGAGGCGAAGTCGGAAGATGAAAAGTGGACAGACCATACCAGCCGTTAAAACGGTTATTTGAGGCGTTTTCTTAATAGCAATTGGCAATTTTCGAATTTTGAGTCGACTTGTGACTTGACCCGAACCCGAAAAGATTGTAAAATTGGGTCGGAATCACTGCTGGCACTCGATTGCTCTACGAAGTAAACGTTTATTGCTTTACCAGCAGAACAAACAACTCACACAGACGTAAGGGCAGACGTCTAACAAGGCGATGGAGCACAGGGAGAACAACAACATTCAACAAGTTCTCAACACGCAAACAAACCGTGATTTCTCATGTTTTTCAACGCTCAAGCGATGGCGCCTCCGAAGCTTTGAGTTGTATGCTGTGAAACAATATCGACCGTAAACATCCTTTTCGCAAATTCCTTCTCTGAGTTTCCGCTTCAGCCACGCCTCTGTCGATGCGTCAAAATGCGCCGAAATGCTGAAATAGCATGGTTTGTATTCCTCCGGGTTCTTCAGGAAGCTGTTGATGATTCCCTCCATCACCTCAGCGGGTAAGCGACCAACTCCGTTGTTGTCGCGGACGTAGAAAAGCTTGATTCTGCCGTTTTTCAAGTTCTTCTGAAAGAATTTCGTGTTTTGTTCAATACTGCGTAGGAAGATGTAAGTTGGATTCCGGCGTGAAAACTGATTCCCCAAGAGCTGGTTGCAGACTGGATGAGCCTCACAGTGCTCGATTTTGGAAAAGTGAATGTTTGAGAGGCATCTAAGCAACGTTAAGCCTATCGGAGTGTTTAACATCTCTGCTGTGATTATAAACAAGCCAAGTCGAGGTTCGTTCGATAGGTAGACGATTAGCTTCATCAGTCTCTCAACGTCATCGCCGCAGAGACTCGTTAGCTTGTCGTCCTCCAGCAAGTCTCACGCGAAAACGTTGATTGCTTGGATTGTCACTTGTTTGAAGTTGGCGCTTTTCTGCAACTGCTCCAAGCTCAGGTAGCTGTCGGTGTCTGCAGTATAGCTAAATCCGTACTTCCAATGAGCGCGCTCACAGTTAATGAGAAGGGAGACTCGCTTCATCTCTCTCGTCCACTCGCAATCAAGAGTTCGCAAGGCGTCACACCGAGAGTCGTGAAATCCATCCACGCAGCACTTCCACAGCGCGGCCACTCGCTCCCGGAAATCATAGGGCGTTGCGTCCATCACTGGTTCACCAACTGTGCGTCAGACGAGCGTGTATATACAAAAAAACGTTGGTTAGAAGCGATGCTCTTTTTTTATCGCATCGTTACCTTTTCAACCCGTTTGTCCGTGGAATGCAAAGCAGGACGATTGGTCAGCGCAGAATCACGCATGCGAGACTATACGTACGCGATTCGTTTCCACGATCGCCAATTTGTTTCGTCTTCAGCGGAGCATTTGGTGAGTCGACGCAATTGGTGTCTTTGTCACTTGTCAGTTGGGCCAACAGCCAGATGCTTTTGCTCAACGGTTGCGAGAGGACATTTGCAACAGGAAACATTTATCGGTTAGACAAGAAAATAAGCAATATGATGACATTTCAAAATGCTTTCAACTTGCATTGATACAACGATTTGTCACATATTTTAATGCTCAAACGCTGATGCGGTTCAAGCTTCGAGTTATACCCGGTGAAGGAATATCCCCCATCGGCATCTAATTCGCAAATTCCTTCTTTGAGTTTCCGCTTCAGCCACGCCTCTGTCGATCCGTCAAAATGCGCCGAAATGCTGAAATAGCGTAGGTTGTAAACCTCTGGGTTCTTCAGGAAGCTGTTGATGATTCCCTCCATCACCTCAGCGGGTAAACGATAATCTCCGTAGTAGCTGGATTTTGCTTTGTAGATTTTGATTTTGCCGTTTTTCAAGTTCTTCCGGAAGAACCGGAAGAATTTCGTGTTTTCATCAATGTTCTCCAGGACGAATTGAGTCGGATTCCTGCGTAAAAACTGACGCCCGAAGAGTTGGTTGTAGGGTGGGAAACACATTGAGACCTCGATTTTAGAAAACTGAATATTGGAGAGGCATCGCAGGAATGTTGCGCCTTCAGGAGTTTTGAAGCCCTCACAGCACTTAGTTTGTAGCATGAGCCGAGGTTCATTGGCGAGGGAGGTGACAACCTTCATGAGTCGATTCATGTCCACGTCCAGGAGGAACAAACTTGATGTCTTGTCCAGGAAGATCAAATTTGATCGAAAAAGGTCGATTACGGAAATCACATGTATTGTGACGTTCTGCAGGTTCGGATGCGCCAGCAACTGCTCCAAGGTCAGGACTTCGTCGATGTCTGCAGGATTAATGAAACCGTACTTCCATCGACCGTTTTCGAAGCTGATGAAGAAATGAAACCGCTTCTTCTCTGCTTTCCTCGCCATTGACAGTCGGGAACGGTCCAGTAAATGCACCCTAATTTGTGCATTCCATCCTCGCAGCATTTCCACAGGGCGGCCACTCGCTTGCGGAAATCATATGGCGTTGCGTTCATCGCTGGTTCGAGGTTGAGCGTCAGACGAGCGTGTAAATGCAGAAAATTTGAGCTGAAAGCGATGCTTTCTCTTCAGACGACGCATCGCTTTGCCCGCTTTTCTCGCGGCTTTCATCACCCAAAACCCACCGATATTCGGCTTCAAACATCGAATCGCTTTTGTGATTGAGAAAGGCACGCGCTCTATTGTATGCTGGATTGTGTCCGCTTGGACGGATGCTTCGCTGTCTTTGTCTCTATCATTCACAAACATAGAAGAGATTCAACGCAGACGACATGCTGGACCTCGTCTCCAAAAGTAGATGTTCCTCACATTGAGAATCGGTTGCTTATCGTTGACGCACTGCGTTGTGAACGAATGCGTCTTTTCAGGCCTTTGCTATGCTAAACCTCTCTGGGCCAGATTTTGCAGGGCGAGCATCTGATGGCGAGAGCCCACCGTGGCGACAGTACGCGCACAGAATCGACCGTTATTTCCTTTAAAAGCATTGTTAGTGCCGTCTAGTTTGCCAGTCTTTTAAGCCTACATAACTCGGTGGAGATCGCTGAAAGACGCAGAAATGTCTCCCAGCAACTCAAAATCTTACAGATACTGTCGCCCCGGTGGGCTCTTGCCGCGAATTGCCTGTGTGCTTTCAACGATTGAAATTGTTCGTCGAAACAAAAACGGAATTTGGAAAGTGGAGAGACCGTACCAGATAGACCGAAGAATTTTGGGCTCGCTGCGCTTGCCAAAAATTCACTAGGCAAACCCTGCGGCAGCTCTTAGGCCTAAGCCTGCACTTAGTACGAAGCCTGCCGAAGTACGAAGCCCAAGATTGATCGGCGCCAAGTCGTCCAGCGCCAAGTTGTCCTGGCGCCAAGTCGGCGGCGCCAAGTTGACCTGCTTCGTAAGTAAGCGAGCGAGGACCCTGTGAACCCACGAAATCAAGATGCACAGAAGATTTGATACACTCGATATATCGAAATGCCCCTCATATCGGATTTGAGGCAAAATTTTAGTGACATCGACAACGAAACGAGAAATGCACGCTCACCCGAGTTGGCAAAAAGCCCATTTTAGAAGCTCCACTGCTCTGTTAGGCTTATGTTAGGCTTATGCTCTGTTAAGCATGAAAAGCTAATGAAAAGGGGAAAAAAGAACGACCCGATAGGCTCCATGTGTGTACGGGATTATCCGAGGCAACCTTCAAAGCTTTAAGCGCGTTATGGCCTGGCACAAAGTAAACCAAGCACCGGCCTTTGCTGTTTTCAAGCTGCCCTGCCTCGCACCCGACGACCGTTTAAACACCGTACGTGCATTTAAGCAAAGAGTCTGCGAACAATGAGTCACACGAAACGATGACGCAGTCAATTAAGTCCACCACAAGCTTCTTTTGTTCAGAGAGGATCGATAAGAAGGTGGGGCTTTCAGTTTGTTGTGCAACATGCATAAACCCAGTTTAGGCTTCGTAATAAGCTAACCATACCGTAACTGCCAAAGGCTAAAACATAGGAGTTGCGGCAGGGTTTGTCTAATGAATTCTTTGGGCGAGCGTGACGACGCCCTCTCGGGCACTGCATGCTCTAAAACCCACCGGCATTGAATTCAGCTTCAAACATCAAATCGCTGTTGTCTTTGACCTCTATTCACAGAGCATCTCTGGTCTGGAGAACGTGGTCAACCATCTTTGCACTTTGCACTACGAGACGCAGGAAGGTACGAGAGGTAAGAAGTAGACATTTATCGGTTGGAGACAACAAAACAAGCAATTCAACGTGTCTTGCAGACATACAGCGATTCCCTGGTTCTTTCTACGATCTTCAAGTGCTGGCGCCTCTGAAGTTTCGAGTTGTAGACGGTGAAACGATAGCTGCCATTGGCATCTCTGTAACAGCTTCCTTCGTTGAGTTTCCTCTCCAGCAACGCCTTTGTCGATCCGACGTCGAAATGCGCTGCAATGAAGGCATCTTTGTAGTTCTCAGGGTTCTTCAGGAAGTTGTTGATGATTCCCTCCATCACTTCAGCGGGGAAATGGACGCCGCTGTCTTCCTCTTCGTCGAAACGCTTGATTTTGCCGTTTTTCAAGTTCTTCTCGAAGAATTCTCCGTTTTGATCGACTCTCTTAAGGAGGAATCGAGTTGGAATCCTGCGTGAGAACTGATTCCCCAAGAGTTGGTTGTAGACTGGTAAACACTGTGGAATTACAACTGAAGAAAACTGGATGTTTGAGAGGCATCTCAGGAATGTTGCGCCTTCCGGAGTGTTGAAACAGTCAGAGGACGCAGTTCGCAGATAGAGATGAGGTTCATTGGAAAGGAAAGTAACAACCTTCATGAGTCGGTTCACGTCCATGTCCAGGAGGATCCACTTTGATGGTTGGTCGCTAACCATAATCACGTCTATTGTGACGTTCTTCAGGTTCGGGCATGCTGCCAGCATTTGCTCCAAGGTCAGGAATTTGTCCAGAGCTGCAGCATCGACGAATACACACTTCCATGGATTAATGAAACCGTACTTCCAAGTGCCGTTTTCGCAGCCGATGAAGAAATGAAACCGTTTCTTCTCTGCTTTCCTCGTCCAGTCGCAGTCGAGAACGTTCCAGTAAATGCACCCAGATTTGTGGATTCCATCGTTGCAGCACTTCCACAGGGCGGCCACTCGCTCGCGGAACTGAAAGGGCGTTGAGTCCATCGCTGGTTCGACGATTGAGCGCCAGACGAATGTGTAAATACAGAAAATTTAAGTTGAAAGCGATGCTTTCTCTTCAGACAACGCATCGCTTTGCCCGCTTTTCTCGCGCTCTCTGGGCATTTCATCGCCTAAAACCCACCGATCTTCGGCTTCAAACATCAAATCGCTTTTGTGTTTGAGAAAGGCGTTCCTGGATAGCAAGCGCCATCGTATGCTCGATATACCGGAGGTAACGACTGTGTGTTTGTCTCGGAGCCTAAGCTTAGTTGAATGCTCTACGGACCCGGCGCCAAGTTGTCCTGCGACCTTTTCAAGACTTCAAACACGGACAATCGAACAACTCTTTCATTTCAGCCTCATCTTTAACGCAGTGACCGACCGGGAAAACGAGAGACAATGAAAATCAGCGAATCGTAGGGAAGAGGTCAGACTTGGTGGAAAGCGATCTGGAGAACGGTCGATCTTTTCCTTGCTCTCATCGTTGTGTTTCTTCGTGATTTGTCTCATAAGTAATAACGCTCTGTGCGTGTCTTCTGAGCTGACTTGTCTCCGGAATGTCATTTGGAACAACTGACGAAAATCAGATTTGTGTAAGGCGAGCATCTTCACAAGCAAGGAGCCGACTGCGAAGGAGTGTTCAACGATCGCACGAGCGGAGAACAGACAGGCAAGCTCAAGCCAATCCTTTTGCACCCTGAGAATTGCTCTGTGTACCGCAAACCAAGGTCACAGTCTTGCCAGGCTCTTCAGTTCCTCTCTGTATCGCAATCCAGTGAAATTCGAAAGTCAATAGTCGCAGATTTTGTAGACCTGAACTGAACCTTTTTCTGGCATTGTTAGTTCATCTGTCAGTGCGTACTTGCGCAACGGTTACGAGAGGACATTTACAACAGGAAACATTTATCGGTTAGACAAGAAAACAAGCAACAGAGTGCTCTCTTCAAAGTACTCTCAACGTGCAAAGATACTGTGCCAACTTAAATTCATAAATGCTCAAGCACTGGTGCTTCTGAATCTTCGAGTTGTTGACGGTGAAACGATATCTGCCGTCGACACTTTTGGTA
>MQUG01002611.1:0-17915 GCA_007213375.1 Steinernema feltiae | reverse complement strand
AACGTTGATGGCTGATTTGATGGAGAAAGTTTAATGGCTGTATTGGTTATTTCAACACTTGGCGGGTTATGAGAACGCGTCCAAGTGTTCGTACTTATCGTTACGAGCATGCTCAGTGTATTGACTGCAACTTGCGATTGGTTGGCCTTGGGACCAGTAATGATCCGTAAATTACAAGCGCTCAAATATGTCAGGCTGTCAGTTCATATGCACCTGAAAATCATGCCAAAAAAATGGGTACACCGACAATGGGCGGGATTTTAATTCTGCTTCGATCGGGATCAGTACCTTGCTTTGGGCAGATTTATCCAATCCTTATGTATTGGATTGTCTTGCTGTTATGGTGATCTTTGGTGCTGTAGGTTGGGCGGATGATTGGATTAAAGTCCGTTATAAAGACAATGCTGGTTTACCTGCCAAGAAGAAATTCTTTTGGACTTCGGTTGGCTCTTTGGGGGCAGGTATTGCGTTGTATGTCATTGCAACTCAACAAGACAGTCCTGTACATACAGCGAATATGCTGGATTTATTGATTCCATTTTTTAAAAATCTGAGTATTCCATTGTCCTCAATTCCATTGGGTATTGGCTTCATTGTTTTTACCTATCTGGTAATCAATGGTGGATCAAATGCAGTGAATTTGACTGATGGTTTAGATGGTCCTGGCGATCATGCCGAATTGTTTTGGTTGCCGCAGGTTTAGGTGTTTTTGCATACTTGGCAGGTGATATACGCTTTGCCAATTATTTACATATTCCCTATGTAAAATATACCTCTGAGCTGGTGATTATTTGTGCTGCAATGATTGGAGCGGGTTTAGCATTTCTTTGGTATAACGCGCATCCAGCCCAAGTCTTTATGGGAGATGTCGGTGCATTATCATTAGGTGCCAATGCTGGCACTATCGCGGTAATGGTTCGTCAAGAGATCGTCTTTGCAATTATGGGCGGGGTCTTTGTAGTAGAAGCAATCTCGGTATTCTTACAAATCGGATCATTACGTATGCGCAATAAACGTGTATTTCTTATGGCACCGTTGCACCATCATTATGAGAAAAAAGGCTGGCGTGAGACTCAAGTGGTGATCCGTTTTTGGATTATCACAATTATGCTGGTAGTTTTAGGTCTAATGACATTAAAATTACGTTAAGCCAAAGTGATTTGAAAAGTCGGCATTTGCCGGCTTTTTTTTATGGCCTAAAAATATCTTTTGGAGAATACGATGAATTTGTTGATGTGCCCTGTATGTCGTGAGGCATTGAGCCTATCGGATCGGACTTGGCGCTGTGTAAATAATCATAGTTATGATGTGGCAAAACAAGGCTATGTAAATTTACATGTAGTACAACATAAGCATAGTAAAAATCCAGGGGATACGCCTGAATCTGTACAAGCACGCCGTGGATTTTTAAGTGGTGGATTTTATGCACCTTTACAGCAAGCCGTTGTTGAGAAAATTCGTGGAGTTACGTGTTGAAAACCTGCTGGATATCGGCTGTGGTGAAGGCTACTATACCGATGCAATGCAACATCAAGTGATACAATGTATTGGGGTTGATATTGCAAAAAATGCGGTTCAAGTTGCTGCAAAACTCAATAAAGATGTGACATGGATTGTGGGAACAGGAGCGACCTTACCAGTGTTGGATCATTCGATTGACTTGTGTACCAGCTTATTTAGCCCGATCCCAGAAGAAGAAATACTCCGAGTGCTTAAGCCGAAGGCTTATTTGATGGTGGTAACACCTGCACCAGAGCATTTATATGGGATGCGTGAGGGCTTGTTTGATGAAGTTAAAGCCCATGAACCGCAAAAGTTTGTCACGCAATTACAGGCATCTTTTGAATTAGTAGAGCAGCCGATTATCGAAACAACGTTTGAGCTGGATCAAGCACAACTCAAAAACCTGATTGCGATGACCCCTTATGCTTATAAAGCAAAACCTGAAAAGCGGTTAGTTTTAGAAGCACAAGCTAAAACTACGTTAAAGGCAGCCTTTCAAATTTATATTTTTCAGAAAAAATAATAGAAATTTAAGCCATAAAAAATGCCATCAATTGATGGCATTTTTTATTTGAGAAACTAATTATTGAACTTCATTAATCAAATTCTCAAGAGAATCACTTTCTCGTTTTGCACTGCCTTGATTCATTGCAGGCGGTGTTACTTTGTTCGGTTTTAGCGGTTGATCTGAACCTTCATCAGGTAAGTCTTCAAAGTCATTTGATGAATTACGTGATGGTGTAACAGGTGCAGGTTTAAAGATTGGACGGGCTAAAGGCGGTGATGAACCATTGCCTTCATTTTGAGTAGCACCTTCAACTTGTGTCTGATTACGTTCTTCACGAGAGATTGGTGCTTTGGCATTTTTATCAAAATGTACCCAAGCAGATGGCGTGTCTTTTAAGGCTTTACCCATAAAGCCGGTCCAAACTGGAAGCGCTGCGATCCCACCATATTCACGACGACCAAGTGTTGAAGGCTGGTCAAAACCGACCCAAGCAATCGCAACTAATTTGCCGTTGAAGCCAGCAAACCACGCATCTTTAGCATCGTTGGTTGTCCCTGTTTTACCGCCAATGTCATCGCGACCAATTTTAAGTGCTGCACGACCAGTACCATGCACAATCACATCACGAAGAATATTTGCCATATCAAAAGCCGATTGTGATTTTAAAATCCGTTGTGCTTGACGATATTTACTTTGTTCTTCTTTGCTTAGTGGGGTTTGAACCTCATCCACTGTAAGGTTTGCACCTTCAATCACTTCATCATCAGGGGTGATGGCTTGGGTATCGACTACCGTCTCTTTTTGATTGATACATGGAATACACGCATATTCAGGCGCTGCTTCATAAATGGTTTTGCCATAAGCATCTTCAATACGGCTGATGAAATGCGGTTGAATGCGATATCCACCATTGGCAATTGCGGCATAGCCAGTTGCCATTTGAACTGGAAGTACTTGTGGGGTACCGAGCGCAATCGTGAAGTTACGTGGGATTTGATCTTCTTGTAGGCCAAAATCCATCAATAATTGGCGCGCACGTTCTACGCCTACGCTTTGTAATAAACGTACAGATACCGTATTACGAGATAAGTACAACGCACGACGCAAAGGAATCATACCCAAATAACGACCATCTGAGTTTCTTGGTGACCAACGACCAATCGTAATAGGGCTGTCATTGACCATGGTATAAGGGGTCATACCGCGTTCAAGCGCCAGTGCATAGACGAATGGCTTAATGGTTGAACCTGGTTGACGCCAACCTTGTATTGCGCGGTTAAATTTAGATTGGTAAAAGTTGTATCCACCCACCACAGCTTCAATTGAACCATCATTCGGGTTGATTGCAATGAGTTGACCTTGTGCTTTCGGTGTTTGAACCAATGACCACGCGGTTTTATTTTCATTGGGACGTAAGCGAATAATATCTTTAACACTTACAATCTGCGAAGCGCGGCTTGGTGCCCACCAACTGCATTGGCATTGATATATTTTCTTGCCCAAGACATACCTGACCAAGGCACAGTCACTGTTGAACCATCTTGCATTTTGGCATCAAAAACTATTGCTGCCTACCTTGATGACTTCAGCAGGGTAGGTATTGGCATAAGCAATGAATTCTTTTAAAGGTTTATCATGTGCTTCAGCACCACGCCATCCATGACGACGATCATAATCTTCCAAGCCTTTTTGTACTGCATCTTCTGCATATTGTTGGCGTTTGCTGTTGACCGTTGGTATAAACTTTATAACCCGAATCAATTGCTTGTTCACCAAACTTTTCAACCAATTCTGAGCGAACCATTTCACCTACATATGGAAATCGATTACTTAAGCCTCGATCAGGCATACTCAGATTAATCGGCTCAGCGACAGCTTTTCGTATTCTGCTTGTTTAAGATAGCCAAGTTGTAACATGCGGCCAAGAATCCAGTTACGGCGTTCTAAGGCGCGTTCAGGGTTAACCACAGGATTGTATTTTGATGGTGCTTTGGTAAGCCGCAATCATCGCCATTTGTGCAACACTGAGTTGATCTAAGCTTTTGTCATAATAAATTTTGGCAGCAGCAGCAATACCATAAGCATTTTTACCCAAAAAGATTTTATTGACATATAAAGATAAAATTTCTTCTTTCGATAGATTTTGTTCTATTTTACGTGCCAAAAAAACTTCGGTAAGTTTGCGTTTAAGTGTTCGTTCAGGTGATAAATAATAATTTTTAGCCACCTGCATGGTAATTGTTGAGCCACCTGTTTGTACATTTGACCCAGTGACACTTTCACTCACTGCACGCCCTAAGCCTTTAAAGCTAATCCCGCTATGTTCGAAGAACGATGAATCTTCAGCAGCAAGGAAGGCATGAATGAAATGCGGTGGGATCTGCTTGTACTCAACAGGCACTGAAAGCTTGCCACCATATTCAGCGATCAGCTGATTATCTGCTGAATAAACTTGCAAAGGTTTAAGCAATGGCGCCTTTTTTAAAGAGCTCATTTCTGGTAGTGATGGGGCAATATATAGATACATTCCATAAAAGCCCATCGGAATTGCGACTAAAATAATGATAATCAGCAAAAAAAAAGGGATGAATATAACCTGAACAAGATAGCTTTTTCATAACAAGTAAGTTTTAATATAGCTAATGGCAAACTAATTGCGTTCAGTATAGCTTCTCATGTGATGGATTGTTAGATGGATATTGTATCTGTAAAAAATTAAGACCAAATGCAGTCGGTTTGTGTTATTTATTGGGGATAAAAAATAATAGGAAATCAATCGTGCTTAGACTATATCGTAAGCCAAATAAGGGGTTAATAGGAGTAGATATTAGTTCTACTACTGTAAAGATTTTTAGAGCTCTCTGTTAAGAACGGTCGTTACTGGGTTGAAAGTTATGGATTAAGTCCACTGCTTGATGGGAGTGTTGTTGAAAAAAACATTCTTAATCCTGAAGCAGTTGCTGATGCGTTGGAAAGGGCTGTCAATATTGGCAATCCTCAATGCAAAATGTTGCGGTTGCTGTACCTACATCTATGGTGATTCACAAAATCATCGAAATGGATGCCGATATGTCGGATGAGGAAAGAGAAGTTCAGATTCGAATGGATGCTGAACAATATATCCCTTTCCCGCTGGATGAAGTCAGTTTAGATTTTGAAGTGTTAAAAGATAAGCTAGCAAATCCAAATCGAGTCAATGTGTTACTTGTTGCAACACGTGCAGAGAATATTGATTCTCGTGTTGAAGTTTTAGAAATCGCAGGCTTATCACCTAAAATTGCAGATGTAGAAAGTTATGCAATTGAGCGTGCTTTTGATGTCTTTTCCGATACCTTACCAATCGGTGTAAATCTTGTGGGTATCTTGGATATCGGCCATACCATGACCACCTTGTCTGTGATGCAAAATGGCAAGATCATTTATACCCGAGAGCAAGTTTTTGGTGGCAAGCAGCTGACTCAAGATGTACAGAACCGCTATGGCTTGTCTTATGATGAAGCTGGTCGGCCAAAAAAGATCGGACTTTACCTGACGATTTTGAAACAGAAGTCTTAATGCCGTTTTTAGAAGCAGTGGTACAACAAGCTGCTCGTTCATTACAGTTTTTCTTTTCATCTTCTCAGTTTAACGAGATCGACCATATTTTATTGGCGGGTGGTAATGCCAATATTCCTGGGTTGGCAAAATTATTACAACAAAAACTCGGTTATCGGGTCACGATTGCAAACCCTTTCTTGCAGATGGGGTTTTCACCACAAATTGACTTAAAAAAAATAGAAAATGATGCACCTTCTTTAATGGTTGCGTGTGGTTTGGCTTTGAGGAGTTTTGATTAATGGCAAAGATTAACTTACTCCCTTGGCGTAATGAGCTAAGAGAACAGAAGAAGAAGCAATTTGTTGCAATATGTGTTGGGTTGCACTGATTGGCTTAGTTACAGTGTTATTGGCGTGGTTCTATTTTGATCATAAGTTAGAAGATCAGGAGCAAGCCAATCAATTGGTGACCAGTACCAATCAAAATTTAGATACGCAATTAAAAACTTTAGATGGTTTACAAGAACGTCGTAATGCCATTATTGAACGGATGAAACTGATTCAAGGCTTACAAGGTCAACGTCCTGTGATTGTTCGCCTCGTTGATGAATTGGTTCGGATTGTCCCTGCACAAATGTACATCACAAAATTTAGTCGTGTGGGCGATAATTTACCATTGAGGGGAAAGCTGAAAGTCCAAACACAGTTGCTGAATTGTTGCGTGGATTAGAAGCTTCTGAATGGTATCGAAATGCGTTTATGAATTCATTCTTAGCCGCAGATGAAAATAAAAATAAAGAACAGACTTCGGTGATTCCTCGTGTGGAAGAATCATATGGAAGTTTTGTTGTGACTGTAGATATCGGTGAAATAGCAGCGACTGCAGATGGGGATACAACTAAAGCTGAACAAGTTCCAGCTGCTGGGGGTGCAAAATGAGTCGTGAAGATTTTGAGCAATTAGAATCATCTGTAAATGATGCTCCAAAAAAGAACAAGATGACCGTTGAGAAGTTTTTTCAACAGTTTAATACCTTGGATATGAATAACTATGGCAGTTGGCCTCTATCCGTTAAAGTAACCTGTTGGGTATTCTTGTTTTTTTTGGTGTGTGCAATTGGCTATTTTTAGCAATTAGACCTAAATTAGATGCAATTGATCAAGCGCGTACAGTTGAACAAAACTTATTAAATGAATTTAAAGAAAAGGATTCTAAATTAAGAAACTTGCCAGCAATATCAAGCGCAATTGCAACAAATGGAAGCAAATTTTAATCAGCAATTAGAACAGCTTCCTAAAGAAACTGAAATTCCGAGTCTGGTTGAAGACATTAACGTGACAGGAGTAAGTTCTGGTTTGAAATTTAAGAATATCAAATTAGAACCAGAAGTGAAGCAGGGAGTTCTTTATTGAGCAGCCAATTTCGATTGATGCAACAGGGGATTATCATTCATTCGGCAGTTTTGCAAGTAGTCTGGCGGCGTTACCACGTATTGTCACTTTGCATGATTTCACAATTACAGGAACACCTAGCAAGATAAAAAATCTGATGTGCCAGTGATTGACTATACAATTAAAGCAAAAACCTATCGCTATATCGGTGCTGATGAGCAGAAGATAAATAAATCTGTCAATACTGCTGCGCAGACAACGACACCTCAGCAAGGAGGGACGCCACAATGAAACAGCTCAGTAAAATAGTTTGTGGAATCTTATTTGCGATGCTGTTGGTGGGGTGCGATTCTAGAATTGATGCCGTTAATCAAGAAATGGCAAATATTAGAAATCAGCAACCATTGCCGATTGAACCTGCGCCAGTATTTAATCCAGTGCCAAGTTTTAATTATTCTGCTCAACAGTTACGCAGCCCATTTTTGCCAAACTCATTAGCAAATGAATTGAAAATCATGTCAGGCAAGCGCGTCTACCCGAATTTTTCAAGACAGCCACAGCCGCTTGAAAGCTATCCTTTGGAGTCATTAACACTGAAAGGAAGTATGAAAGGGTCCGTTGGTCAGACCGTGGGTTTGATCAAAACACCAGATGGTGAGATTGAGCGGGTACAACTTGGCAATTACATGGGCATGAATCAGGGGCGAATTATTGAAATTACGCCGACCCGTATTGATTTATTGGAAATTGTTCCAGATGGTCGAGACGGTTATATAGAAAGACCACGGAGTCTAGTTCTAATCGGTCCAATAGATTAAAACGGAATAAAGGAATAAAAATGAAAAAGAGTTGAAAAATATCTTTAACGGGGATGGTAAGTTTATGAATAGTCAACTTCGTCAATTTACTATGGCGGCAGTATCAATTGCGATTATGCAGGTTGCAGCAGCACAAACAACCATGACCAATATTGTACCGATGAAAATACCGGGCAAGGTACAGAAATTCGGGTGATGTTTAATGGCTTACCGCCACAGCCTCAAGCCTATCAATTGGATAATCCATCTCGACTGATTTTGGATTTTGATCAGGCGAAGCAAACGATCAATCAGCCGTCTATTGCTGTGGCAAGTGAAGAAGCGTCGACGGTGGATATTGCGGCCGATGATCAACGTTCACGCTTAACGGTAAATTTAAAAAATAGTGGTTCTTTTACAACACGTGTTGAAGGGAATACCTTTATTTTAAAGATTAACAATGCCAATCAAGCTGCTGCTTTACCGACTTATGCAGCATCTACACAGAATAAGCAAAATCAAGGCATCGCAGATATCGGTTTCCAGCGTGGCAATGCCGGCGAGGGCCAGGTTATTGTAAATCTGTCTGGTGCAAATACACCTGTAGATGTGCAACAACAGGGCAGTAAAGTTGTTATTCGAACCTTAGGGAATAAAATTCCAGCACATTTAATTCGTCGTTTAAATGTCAATGATTTTGCGACCCCAGTTTCTTCTGTGGATGCTTATAATGACGGTTCAAATGGCGTGATTACCATTCAATCTGCGGGTAGCTATGAATATATGGCTTTCCAAGCGGAAAATAAATTAACCGTGAGTTTAAAGCGTCCTGTAGAAAATAAAGTAAATCGCCCAAGTTCAAGTCAATCTTATACTGGTAAGAAAATCTCGCTTGATTTTCAAGATATCGAAGTACGCCGTGTACTACAGCTACTTGCTGATTTTACCAGTATTAATATGGTGGCTGCAGATTCAGTTCAAGGTAATATCACTTTACGTTTAAAAGATGTACCTTGGGATCAGGCCTTAGATATTATTTTAAAAACCAAGAATTTAGACAAGCGCCGTAATGGTAGTGTGATTTGGATTGCCCCTGTCACCGAGCTGATTAAAGCAGAAGAAGATGAAGCCAAAGCAATTGCACAAAGTATTAAATTGGCACCAATTCAAACAGAATATATACAACTCAGTTATGCAAAAGTTGCTGATGTTCTAAAGTTACTCGAAGACTCTAGAAATTCTAAAAATGCACAGGCGAATAATACCACGAATACAGATTCTTTAGCTTTAGAAAGTCTACTCAGCTCAAGAGGAAGTGCGGTAGCAGATATACGAACAAATACATTAATTATTAATGATACGGCTAATAATATTGATAAAGTTCGTAAAATGATTGATCTATTGGATATTTCGGTCAAACAAGTCATGGTCGAAGCACGTATTGTCCGAGCAACAACAGATTTTACCAAAGAAATGGGGTAAAGTGGGGATTTTATCTCAAGGGATTACCAAGAATAATGACTTACTTGTTGGGGGAAGTGAGCAAACACTTTGGGACTTACGTGATCCAGATGATGAAGGCAAATATACTATTGATAGAACCAATGGTAATAATTTAAACGTCGATCTTGGCGTGACTACTGCGGGTGCAAGTAAAATCGCATTTGGTTTAATTAGCCTTTCTGATTTATGTTGGACTTAGAGTTATCAGCTTTACAATCTGACGGTTATGGTGAAGTGATTTCGACACCAAAAGTGATGACGGCGGATAAGCAAAAAGCCAAAGTTGCTTCGGGTCAACAAATTCCTTATCAAACCACTTCAACAGCAGGTGGTACTGCTACAGCCACAACCTCATTTAAAGATGCTCTGCTCAGTTTGGATGTTACACCAAGTATTACCCAGAAGGGAAAGTACAAATGCAATTGAATATTACCAGCGATGCACGTGGTGGAGTGGCACCAAATGGTGAAATCATTCTGAATAAAAATGAGATCAATACCAATGTCTTGGTTGATAATGGGTGAAACTGTGGTGTTAGGTGGGATTTTTGAACAAGAAAATACCACGAACCAAGTCAAAGTCCCCTTTTTAGGCGATATTCCGTATTTAGGACGATTGTTCCGTAAGGATGCCAAAACAGAGAATAAACGAGAGTTACTAATCTTTGTGACACCAAGAATTGTTAATGACAGTCGTACCAGAAATCATTAATATACTTTCAATGAAAGCAATTCGATAGGTGACTCCTTGCCAAGCAAAGAGTTGGAAACCCTACCAAATATTTATTTGGTAGGGCCCATGGGAGCAGGAAAAACAACAGTTGGTCGGCATCTAGCGGAACTGTTAAGTCGTGAGTTTTTAGACAGCGATCATGAAATAGAAAGAAAAACAGGGGCATCTATTCCTTGGATTTTTGAAAAAGAAGGCGAACAAGGTTTCCGTACAAGAGAAACAATCGTGATTGATGAACTCACATCAAAAAAAAATTTAGTGGTTGCAACAGGTGGTGGTGCTGTCACTCAAGCCATGAATCGAGAATATCTCAAGCATAGAGGTATTGTGATTTATTTATATACCCCTGTAGAAATCCAATTATTACGTACACATCGAGATAAAAATCGTCCTTTATTGCAAGTCGAGAATCCTGAGCAAAAGTTAAAGGATCTACTTAAAGCACGAGATCCACTGTATAGAGATGTTGCACATTATATTATTGAAACCAATCAGGGTGCTGCGCGAGATTTAGCGCTGAGAATATTGCAACTGATCGTTTCAAAAGAAATTATTTAGTCAGTAAATTATCATTCATTGTTATTTGGCAGAATCATGCAAACTTTACATGTTGAACTGGGTGAACGTCGTTATCCAATCTTTATTGGTAGTCATTTGAATCCTCAAGAATTGCTTGAACCTTATATTCAGGGACATCAAGTGATGATTGTTACAAATACCACAGTTCAGCCTTTGTATTTGTCGCACTATGTTGAAGCAATTCAACAATTGGGGAAGCAGGTTAAAACATGTGTTTTGCCTGATGGTGAGAAATATAAAGATATCCAGCACCTCAATTTGATTTTGATGCTTTGCTTCAAGCTGGCTTTAATCGTGATTGTACGGTTTTGGCTTTAGGTGGTGGGGTGATTGGTGATATGGCAGGTTTTGCCTCAGCCTGTTTCCAACGAGGCGTATATTTTATCCAAGTTCCGACCACATTATTATCTCAAGTAGATTCGAGTGTTGGTGGAAAAACCGGAATTAATCACCCTTTTGGCAAGAATATGATTGGTGCATTTCAGCAACCTCAAGTGGTTTTGGCTGATATGGCACAACTCAAAACCTTGCCTGAACGTGAACTTTCAGCGGGTTTGGCTGAGGTGATTAAATATGCGCTGTTGGGTGATTTAGAATTTTTAACATGGTTAGAAGAGCATATGGATGGGCTGATTGCCCAAGATCCAGAATTATTGGCTGAAGCGGTTTACCGTTCTTGTGCACATAAAGCAAGAATTGTGGCCAATGATGAGAAAGAGCAAGGTGAACGTGCTTTATTGAATTTAGGCCATACTTTTGGTCATGCCATTGAATCGTATCTTGGTTATGGGGTGTGGTTGCATGGAGAAGCAATTGCAACGGGTATGGTGATGGCTGCTGATTTATCCCAGCGTATGGGATGGATTTCATCAGATGATCTGGAACGTACAAAAAAATCATACAACGTGCCCAATTACCTGTAGCATGTCCTAAAATTCCGCTCGATGAATTTTTGGCATATATGTCACATGATAAAAAAGTATTAAATGGCCAACTTCGTTTAATATTGATAAAACAACTCGGCCAAGCCATCATTACTAAAGATTTTGATGTTGAGTTGATGAAACAAGCGATTCTCGCGAATCAGATATAGAAAAGGTTAGTTCCAAATGGCAGCAGTTCGTACAAATTGGCAAAATATTCGACAATATATTTGGTTGGTTGGTGGATTAATCTGTCTTTTGGTCGCACTGGTTTTTTGGGCAGTGACCGACACCAAAGATTTGGTCACTGTGGTCAATCCGATTGAAGAGTCCCAAGTTCAAATTCAACCTGAAAAAGTTGCCGCAACATCGCATTTAGGTGCTTTGATGGATGAAGTACGTCCACTTGAAATGACCACACGTATTGTGACTGCGGGTAGCCATGATGCAGAATTTCGTGGTACAAAGTTTTTTCAAGAAAATAAGAAAGCTTGGTCGATAGAGTTATTTAAGACCTCGGATGAAGATGTCATCTTGGGATTTTTACAGAAACAAGCGGATCGTAAAAATTTTATTTATTTCCGTTTAAGCGGTGAAGATCAAGCTGAGCAATATGTTTTAGCCTATGGTCTATTTAAAAGTGATGATCAGGCCAAGAGCCAGTTACAACAATTAAATTTAAAACTGCCTGCATCTATCCATCCACAAGCGATCCAGTTTGAAAAATATAGCGCTTTAGTCAATGATCTGGGCTCAGATGAAATGGCAAGTGCAAATAAACTCTATCAAGTGAAATTAAAATCTGCACCTTTACCTGTAGTTGATGAAACGCTATTGGCTCAAGCAAAATCAGCATTGTCATCTTTAACGGGTTCAGCTCCTGCAAACCAGACCACCAAAACCACAATTACGCGTCGTGATGCATCTGGCAATGTGGTAGATGTACAAAAGTCGCAATCTCGTGCACAGCCTTCAGGCAACACAAAAGAGCCAACGGGTGCTACTGCTGATAAAAAACCAGCTGAGCATGAAGTCAGTGATCCATTTAATTAAAATTAGCTCTAAAATGAAGCAGAATTAATTATTTAATTTTATATTTGCACAAAAATGGTGCTATAAATGCCTTTATAAGACGCTTAGAATTTTAAAGAATATCTTTATTTCACTATCTTTTAGTGATTTGGTGAACAAAAATAAAATTTGGCATATTTTTTGCTTTATTGTTGCGCTAATTGAGTTGATTGTCCCTGTTTTGGAGCGAAATGATTCAGTTGGTGTGCGATTTAAGTCTGGTTGAGTGCTTTATTTCAGTGCGGAAGTTGTAAAACAATCTTGCAATTAAAGTAAAAACAGACTGGTATTCGATTCTGACTCAGTGGTTTACTTGGGGTAAGAAAATACTTAAAAATCGTAATTGAGTGTTCGAATGTTTTTCGCCCTTTCATGGGCCTATGTAGAAAGAAGGGTACGCTATGCACATGCCATCGCCTAACACTGTAGCTCCCGCTCAAGGTTTATACCAACCGGATGAGTTTAAAGATAACTGTGGTTTCGGCTTGATTGCCCATATGCAGGGTGATGCGAGTCATGATTTAGTCAAGACCGCGATTCATAGTCTAAGCTGTATGACGCACCGTGGTGGTATTGCCGCAGATGGTAAGACCGGTGATGGTTGTGGCTTGCTCTTGGCTATGCCTAAAGCATTCTTCCGTGAAGAAGCAAAAAAGATCAGTGACATTACACTGAGTGAAATTTTTGCGGTCGGGACGATATTTTTAAATTTAGATCCAGCACTTGCGGCTCATGCAAAGCAAATTCTAACCCATGAAATTGAAGAAGAAGGTTGCCGAGTCATTGGTTGGCGTATCGTTCCAACCAATAATGATGCCTTGGGTTCAATCGCAATGCAGTCTTTACCTGCATTTGAACAAATTTTTGTAAATTGCCCAATGGGTGTGACTGAGGTTGAATTTAACCGTAAGTTACTTATGGCACGTCGTCGTGCAGAACAACAATTAACAGCTGATCCATATTTTTATGTGACTACACTGTGTTCTACAGTGATCACCTATAAAGGCTTAATGATGCCTGCATATATTGCAGAATTCTATACAGACCTTGCTGATGAACGTTTGGACTCACACATTGTTGTATTCCATCAACGTTTCTCAACCAATACTTTACCCCGTTGGCCATTGGCACAGCCGTTCCGTTATTTGGCACATAATGGTGAAATTAACACCATTACTGCAAACCGTAACTGGGCAGTGGCACGTACACCAAAATTTGAAAACCCATTATTGCCAGGCATTACTGAACTGAGTCCAATTGTAAACCGTACAGGCTCAGACTCATCAAGTATGGACAATATGCTTGAGTTGCTAGTTGGTGGCGGGATGGATTTATTCCGTGCATTACGTATGCTTGTTCCACCAGCGTGGCAAAACGTTGAAACATTAGATGCTGATTTACGTGCGTTTTATGAATTCAACTCTAAGCATATGGAAGCTTGGGACGGTCCTGCGGGTCTGGTGATCCAAGATGGTCGTCATGCAATTTGTATGTTAGACCGTAATGGCTTACGTCCGGCACGTTGGGTGATCACTAAAAATGGTTATATCACTCTGGCATCAGAAATTGGTGTGTGGGGTTATGAACCTGAAGATGTGATCTCTAAAGGCCGTGTAGGTCCTGGTCAAATTCTTGTGATTGATACATTGACTGGAAAATTGCTCGATACTAAAGATGTGAGCAATCATCTGAAAAAAATGCGTCCTTACCGTGAATGGTTACGTGAAAACTCAGTTCGCTTACAAGGTAGTCCAGAGCTTGAAGAGTATTTATGTGATCAAGGCTTAAAAGGTGATGACCTTAAAGCGGCTCAAAAAATGTTTATGGTGACATTTGAAGAGCGTGATCAACTGCTTCGTCCAATCGCTGAAAGCGGACAGGAAGCTGTCGGTTCAATGGGTGATGATACGCCAATGGCAGTATTGTCTCGCCAAGTGCGTCATGTGACAGATTATTTCCGTCAGCAATTTGCGCAAGTGACCAATCCACCGATTGACCCATTACGTGAATCAATCGTTATGTCATTGGAAACCTGCTTTGGTCGTGAGCAAAATGTATTTGAACAAGGTCCAGAGCATGCAGATCGTTTAATTGTATCGAGCCCTGTACTGTCAAATTCTAAAATGCATCAGATTCGTACCCTTGGTTCGTAAAGGTTACGAAATTGCAGATATCGATTTGAATTATCCTGTAGCTGAAGGTCTTGAAGCCGCGATTTCACGTATTTGTGAAGAAGCTGCACAAGCGATTCGTGATGGTAAAACCTTATTGGTTATTTCAGATCGTAAAATCCGTGAAGGCTTTTTACCGGCAAATGCATGCAATGGTGACGGGTGAATCCATCACTTCTTGATTAATGCTGGTTTACGTACCGATGCAAACATCATTGTTGAAACTGCACTTGCACGTGATGCACATCAGTTTGGCCGTGATCTTAGGTTTTGGTGCAACTGCGATTTACCCTTATTTGGCTTATGATGTGATCAACGATTTGATTGCAAAAGGTGAGTTATTGGGTGATCCAATTCATGCACAAGCGAATTCCGCAAAGGTATTGATAAAGGTTTACTCAAAGTCCTCTCAAAAAATGGGGATTTCAACAGTCGCATCTTATCGTGGTGGACAGTTATTTGAAGCAGTCGGTTTATCTGAAGAAGTTGTAGTAAGTGCTTCACAGGTGTGCCAAGTCGTATTAAAGGTGCAACATTTATTGACCTTGAAAATGACTTGAAAAAACTAGCAGACATTGCTTGGAAAGCACGTAAGCCAATTGAACAAGGTGGTTTGCTCAAGTTTGTCTTTGATAAGGAATACCACGCATTTAATCCTGATGTGATCAATGCGTTGCATAAATCGGTGCGTTCAGGCAATTATGCTGACTTTAAAGAATACGCAGAGTTGGTGAACACGCGTCCAATTGCGACAATTCGTGACTTATTAAAACTCAAAACTGATCATTCTATACCATTAGAAGCTGTTGAATCAGTTGAAGAAATTCTGCCACGTTTTGACTCTGCTGGCATGTCTTTAGGTGCATTGTCACCAGAGGCACATGAAGCCATTGCGATCGCAATGAATACGATCGGTGGTCGTTCAAACTCAGGTGAGGGCGGTGAAGATCCTGCACGTTATGGCACAATCCGTAACTCTAAAATTAAGCAAATTGCTTCAGGTCGTTTTGGTGTAACACCTGCATATTTAACATCTGCTGAAGTGTTACAGATCAAAGTAGCGGCAAGGTGCAAAACCTGGTGAAGGCGGTCAGTTACCGGGCGGTAAAGTGAATGGCTTAATTGCGCGTTTACGTTATTCGGTTCCAGGTGTGACTTTGATTTCACCACCACCACACCATGATATTTATTCTATTGAAGATTTATCACAGCTGATCTTTGACTTAAAGCAAGTTAATCCACAAGCCATGGTGTCTGTGAAGTTAGTATCAGAGCCTGGGGTTGGAACAATTGCAGCGGGTGTTGCAAAAGCCTATGCAGATTTTATTACCATTTCTGGATATGATGGCGGTACAGCTGCTTCACCTTTATCGTCTATTCACCATGCAGGTTCGCCATGGGAATTGGGTCTTTCAGAAGCGCATCAAGCACTTCGTGTCAATGACCTACGTGGTAAAGTACGTGTACAAACTGATGGTGGTTTGAAAACAGGTTTAGATGTGGTTAAAGCTGCGATTTTAGGTGCGGAGAGCTTTGGTTTTGGTTCTACCCCAATGATCGCGCTTGGATGTAAATACCTGCGTATTTGTCACTTAAATAACTGTGCAACAGGTGTGGCAACTCAGCAAGATCATTTACGTCAAGAGCATTATATTGGCGAGCCAGAAATGCTGATTAATTTCTTCCACTTTATTGCGGAAGAAACACGTGAATGGTTGGCTGCTTTAGGTGTTGCATCATTGAAAGATTTGATCGGTCGTACTGATCTACTTGAGATGTTGCCAGGTGAAACGGATAAACATGCGCATTTAGATTTAAGTGCATTGTTAGAATCACACCCATCTGCGGAAGGTAAAGCGCAATATTGCCAAGTACAAGGCAATGAACCTTTTGATAAAGGTATTCTTGCTGAGAAAATGGTGGCAGAAATGCTACCTGCGATTGAAGCAAGTACCGGTGGTGAGTTCCATTTTACTGTGGGTAACTGTGACCGTTCAATTGGTGCGCGTCTTTCAGGTGAAATTGCCAAACGTTATGGCAACCTCAGTATGGAAGCACATCCTGTTAAAGTGAATTTAAAAGGAACTGCGGGTCAGTCATTGGGTGTTTGGAATGCGGGTGGTTTGCATATCAGCCTTGAAGGTGATGCAAAACGACTATGTGGGCAAAGGTATGGCAGGTGGTCGAGTATCGATCTTCCCACCAAAAGGTTCACCATTCCAAACTCAAGAAACGGCAATTATCGGCAATACCTGTTTGTACGGTGCGACAGGCGGTAAATTATTTGCTGCGGGTACAGCGGGCGAGCGTTTTGCTGTACGTAACTCTGGCGCGTTTGCGGTCATTGAAGGTGCAGGCGACCATTGCTGTGAATATATGACAGGCGGTATCGTGACTGTACTGGGTAAAGTTGGACACAACTTTGGTGCAGGTATGACGGGTGGTTTTGCTTATGTACTTGACTTAGATAACGACTTTGTTGATTACTACAACCACGAATTGATTGAATTAAACCGTATTTCTACAGAAGCGATGGAAGAACATCAAGAATTCTTACTTCGTATCTTAGATGAACACATTGCTGAAACAGGTAGTGCTTGGGCGTACAAGATTCGCAACGAGTTTGATTTCTATAGCCGTAAATTCTGGCTGGTGAAACCAAAAGCGGCTAATTTACAAACGCTTTTGAAAACAACTCAAGCAGATCCACAATAATTCCACTACTCAAATTTTAGGTAGGTGTGGATAACTTCGCAGATATACACAAGCGAATGAAGTTATCCACGCTCACCCCACGGAGAGAGACATGGCTGAACGCCTGAATAATGACTTTCAATTTCTGGATGTAGCACGCCAAGATCCAGAGAAAAAAGATATTAATGTCCGCAAAGCAGAGTTTGTGGAAATTTATAAACCTTTTACAGCGGAAGTTGCAGCAAACCAACCCCACCGTTGTTTAGGCTGTGGTAACCCGTATTGTGAATGGAAATGTCCAGTACATAACTATATTCCAAACTGGTTAAAACTGATCGCAGAAGGACGTATTTTCCAAGCGGCTGAGCTTTGCCATCAAACCAACACTTTACCTGAAGTATGTGGTCGGGTATGTCCACAAGATCGTTTATGTGAGGGTGCTTGTACCCTGAATGATGGTTTTGGTGCTGTGACCATTGGTAATGCAGAAAAAATATATCAACGATA
>MQUG01002600.1:0-11961 GCA_007213375.1 Steinernema feltiae | reverse complement strand
GGACAACCTCCCGCCCGAGCTGCTGGGCCGCTGACCCAGCTGGAGCCCAGCCGTTATGGGCACAAGGTGGCCGTGGCCATGGACGCGCGCAGCCCCAAGGGCCTGCCGTTGCTGCCCGAGCAACTGACCGCCCTCAAGGCGCGTGGTGCCGTGGTGCATTCCATCTTTCTGGACGCCTCCACCGGCACGCTGGTGCGCCGCTTTTCCGAAACCCGCCGCCGCCACCCGCTCTCGCGCCAGGACACGGACGGCGCACGCCTGGCCCTGGTGCAAACCATCGAGGACGAACGCGAACTGCTGGGCCCGCTGCGCGAGAGCGCGCACGTGATCGACACCAGCAATCTGCGCTCCGCCCAGCTGCAAAGCTATGTGAAGAGCCTGATTTCGGTCCCGCCGGGGCAGATGACGCTGGTGTTCCAGTCCTTTGGCTTCAAGCACGGCCTGCCGGTGGATGCCGACTATGTGTTTGACGTCCGGATGCTGCCCAACCCCTACTATGAGCAGGAGCTGCGCCCCCTGACCGGCATGGACCAGCCGGTGATGGACTATCTGCGCCAGTCACCCGATGTGCAGCGCATGCAGGCCCACATCATCCAGTTTCTGGACCACTGGCTGGACATGCTGAACCAGAACCACCGCAGCTATGTGACGGTGGCCATTGGCTGCACCGGCGGCCAGCACCGCTCGGTCTATCTGGTGGAGCAACTGGCCAACCATTACCTGGGCCAGTGGACCACCTTGCGCCGCCACCGCGAAATGGACCAGCGCCACCATTGAGGCAAGCCACAGCAGGTCGCGTGCAGCGGCCTGCACACCTTCGCCGACCGCAGCGCTACCGCCTTATTCCAGGCTTTCCAGCAAGCGCCGCACCGGCGCCGGCAACCCAGGCCGGGCCACGCCGCGGGCTGAACCACGCGCCCCCGCAGCCCAGTCACCGGCCACCGCAGGGCGATCCCCTTCCAGCTGTACCACCACCGGGTGCAAGAAGAGATCGCGGTGGGTCAGCACATGCAGCACAGCTGGCAAATCCTGGCGGGACTGCACGGCTCCCAGTCCGGCGACGGCCGCATCCACGCCGTCCACGGCAGCCTCCCAGGCAGGCTGTGCATACAGACCGGCCCAGATACCGCTGGACGGGCGGCGCTGCAGCCAGGTGTGGCCTGCGGCATCCCGCAACACCAGCAACCACCAGGCCTGGGTGCTGCGCTTGGTCTTGCGCGTCTTGACCGGGTAATCCTGCGGATTGCCCTGGGCGGCAGCCTGGCACAGCGCCTGCACGGGGCAGATCAGGCAGTTGGGGCTGCGCGGCAGGCAGACGGTGGCACCCAGGTCCATCAGGCCCTGGGTATAGCGCGGCATCTGCACCTGCAGGTCGTCAGTGGGCAGCAGGTCTTCGGCCAGGGCCCACAGGGTTTTCTCGTTCTGGGATACCGACAGGTCGTCGCCAAACGCCAGCACCCGGGTCAGCACCCGTTTGACGTTGGCATCCAGAATCGCGGCCCGCTCTCCAAAGCAGAAGCCGGAGATGGCGGCAGCCGTTGACCGTCCAATGCCCGGCAGCGTGGCCAGTTGCACCGCGGTGCGCGGAAATTGCCCGCCAAAGTCGCGTACCACGGCCTGGGCGCATTTGTGCAGATTGCGCGCCCGGCTGTAATAGCCCAGGCCGCTCCACAGCGCCAGCACCGCATCCTCGTGCGCAGCCGCCAGGCTGGCCACATCGGGAAACTGCTGCAAGAACCGGTCGTAGTAGCCCAGCACCGTGGTGACCTGGGTTTGCTGCAGCATGATTTCGGACAGCCACACGCGGTAGGGGTCGCGGGTCTGCTGCCAGGGAAGGTGGTTGCGGCCATGGCTGGCCTGCCACTGCACCACGGCGGAGGCAAGGGACAAAGAAGAAGTGGTCACGCGTGGGAAAGTAGGTGTGTGGGCTGGCAGCGTTCCGGCACAGACCCGGTGCTGCTGCATGGCCCATATTCATGGCTCCAGCTGCTCAGCACCATCTCACCAGCGGCTTCGCCCGCTGGGGAAGGCATCACCTCGCACCTGACAGGTGCAAGGACACTGGCGCTACGCTGACAGCGGCAGCCATTGTGCGGCAAGCGCTGCACGGCTGCTGCGGCTGGCCCATTCGGGCCGCAAAGCCCCGCTTGGCGATCGGCCACCGGCTAGCAGCTACCGGCCAAGGCTACTTCTGGCAGTGCGCGCAGAAGTAGGTGCTGCGCTGGCCCTGGCGCAGCATGCGGATCGGGCGGCCGCAGCCCACGCAAGGCTGGCCCTCGCGCCCATAGACCTTGGCCTGCAGCTGGAAGTGGCCCGGCATGCCGTCGGCACTGGAAAAGTCCCGCAAGGTCGTCCCCCCCCTGGGCCACGGCCAGTGCCAGCACCTCGCGGATGCCGTCAAACAGGCGCCGCACCTTGCGCGGGCCGACCTCCCTGGCCGGCAACTGGGGGTCGATGCGCGCCAGAAACAGTACTTCCGAAGCATAGATATTGCCCACCCCCACCACCAGCTTGCCCCCAGCAGCAGCTGCTTGATCGGCGTGCGGCTGGCCTGCAGCCCGGCGGAAAAGCGCTCGAACCGGAAAGACGCCGGGTCCAGCGGCTCCATGCCCAGGCCATCTAGCAGCTTGTGCGCCAGCGGGTCTTCCTCGCCGGTCACATGCACCACGGCGCCAAAGCGGCGTGGGTCGTGCAGCCGCAGCATGCCGTGGTCGGTCTGCATGTCAAAGTGGTCGTGCACGCCGGCAGCCCCCTGCTCTGGCGCAAAACGCAGGCTGCCCGACATGCCCAGGTGCAGCAGCAGCATGCCAGCGTCCAGATCCACCAACAGATACTTGCCGCGGCGGCGCACCTCCTGCACCACGCGCCCGGTCAGTGCCTGGGGTTCCACGCCCAAAGGCCAGCGCAAAGGCTTGCCCATGCGCACGCTCTGAACCCGCGCCCCGACGATGGCATCGCGAAAGCTGCGGCGTGTGACTTCAACCTCGGGCAATTCAGGCATGGGCAGATAGAGACAAAGGGGTGTTGGCTTGGATTATTATGGGTTGATGCAGCTTCACTTCCGCCCTCTGCACTTGCCCCTCGCCCTTGCCTTGCTTCTGGGGTCGCACGCCGTGCTTGCCCAGGGCCGGCCAGCGACGCCCAAGGCAGCCGCCGCCCCCTCCGCAGCCCAGCCCGAAACCAGTGCCGAAGAGCTGTCGGCCGAGCTGTTCTACGAAATTCTGGTGGGCGAAATGGCCGCAGGCCAGGGCGACATGGTCAATGCCATGGCTCTGATGCTGGAAGCGGCGCGCCAATCGGGCAGCGAACAGCTGTACCGCCGCGCCACCGAGCTGGGCCTGCAGTCGCGCTCCGGTGACCGTGCACTGTCGGCCGCGCAGGAATGGAAGCACGCCTTCCCCCAGTCACGCGACGCCAACCGCTATGTGCTGCAACTGCTGCTGGCACTGAACCGTGTCTCCGAAAGCCTGCAGCCGCTGCAGCAGGAAATCGCGTTCACACCCGCCGCCTCCAAACCGGCCTCCTTTCTGGCCATTGCCCAGCTGTACAGCCGGGTTTCGGACAAGTCCCTGGCCGCAGCCGTGGTGGAGCAGGCACTGGCCAAGGAACTGCGCAAGTCCGACACCGGACCGGCCGCCTGGGCCACAGTCGGCCACCTGCGCATCGTCGCCGGGCAAAAGGAACTGGCACTGGACGCCGCGCGCAAGTCGCACGCCATGGCCCCGGACAACGGCGCCGCCGCCCTGCTGGCCCTGGAGCTGATGGAAGCCGACATGCCCGAAGCCGAGCCGCTGGTGCAGGGCTATCTGAAGCATTCGCCTTCCGCCACCATCCGCATGGCCTACGCCCGGGTGCTGATGGGTTATGAACGCAATGCCCAGGCACGGGAGCAGCTGGAGATCATTACCAACGAAAATCCCGAGTTTGCCGATGCCTGGCTGGCCCTGGCCGGCCTGCAATTCCAGAACGGCGAACCGGAAGCGGCCCAGCGTTCGCTGGACCAGTTCATCCCGCTGGCCGAGAAAGTGCCCGACGACAGCACCCGCCAGGCCGTGCTGACCCAGGCCTATCTGATGCACGCCAGCATCGCGCTGCAGCAGCACAATGACAAGGCCGCCAGCCAGTGGCTGGACAGGATCGAGGACGGCCATGCCATCCTGAATGTGCAAAGCCTGCGCGCCACCATCCTGGCGCGCCAGGGCCAGCTGCCCCAGGCACGTGCGCTGATCCGTGCCGTGCCCACGCGCTCGCCCGCCCAGGAAAAGCTCAAGCGCCGCGCCGAAATCCAGTTGCTGCGCGATGCCGGTGCGCCGCAAGAGGCCTACCTGCTGCAGCGCACCCTGCTGGACCAGTCGCCGGAAGACAACGACATTGCCTATGACACGGCCATCCTGGCCGACAAGGCCGGCAAGTACGACACCGCCGAGGCACTGTTGCGCGGCGTCATCGAACGCCAGCCCACCCACCACCATGCTTACAACGCGCTGGGCTACTCCCTCGCGGAACGCGGCATCCGCCTGGATGAAGCCAGGACCCTGATCCAGAAGGCGCTGGACCTGGCGCCGAATGACCCCTTCATCCTGGACAGCCTGGGGTGGGTGGAATTCCAGCAAGGCCGCAAGACCGAAGCGCTGGCGATCCTGGAAAAGGCATACGGCTTGCGCAACGATGTGGACATCGCCGCCCACCTGGGCGAAGTGCTGTGGCAGCTGGGCGACAAGACCCGTGCCCGCACCATCTGGCAGCAGGCGCTGGCGCGCGATCCGCAGAACGACACGCTGCGGGCCACCCTCAAGCGCCTGGGAGTGCGTCCGTGACGCAAGCGGTTTCCCGCAGGGTGCTGCTGTTGGCAGGTCTCAGCGCCACCGGCTGGCTGGCGGCCTGCAGCACACCGCCCCGCAGCGCGGCGGAGGCCGGCAACCAGTTCTGGAGCGGCCGCATGGCCTTGCAACTGCAGGACGACACCGCACTGAACAGCAACGGCCCGCATTCCTTCAGCGCCTCGTTCGAGCTGCGCGGTTCGCCCCAGGCCGGCAGCCTGCAGCTGTTCACCCCGCTGGGCTCCAGTGTGGCCCTGATCAGCTGGCGCCCCGGCAGCGCCTTGCTGCAGCAGGGCACGACACAACGCACCTCCGCATCGCTGGATGAACTGGTGCGGGACACCCTGGGCACCCAGATTCCCGTTCCCGCCCTGTTTGCCTGGCTGCAAGGCCAGAACCAGGCGGTGGATGGCTGGAGCGTGGACCTGGAACGCTATGCCGATGGCCGCATTGCCGCCACGCGCCACAGCCCCACACCGGCCGCCAGCCTGCGCCTGATCCTGGACCGCTGAGACCGCACGGCCTCACCCATCCTTTCTCCTACTCTCGGATTCCCATGCACTCGCTCTACGATGTGCCCGCACCGGCCAAGCTCAACCTGTTTCTGCACATCACCGGACGCAGGGCCGACGGCTACCACCTGCTGCAATCGGTCTTCATGCTCATCGACTGGCAGGACCGGCTGCATTTTGAGAAAACCAGCGACGGCGCCATCACGCGCCAGGATCTGAACGCCGATGCCCCGGCGCTGCCAGCGGACGACCTGATCGTGCGTGCCGCACGGGCCTTGCAAGCGGCCACGGGCTGCACACAAGGCGCCCGCATCGCGCTGGACAAGCACATCCCGTCACAGGCCGGCATGGGCGGCGGCTCGTCCGACGCCGCCAGCACCCTGATCGCGCTCAACCGCCTGTGGAATCTGGGGCTGAACCGCGCCGCCCTGGCGCGCATCGGCCTGCAACTGGGCGCCGATGTCCCGTTCTTCATTGGCGGAGACAATGCCTGGGTGCAGGGCATCGGCGAGCACATCACCCCGCTGGCGCCCACCCATCCTCTGCCTGCCGTCCGCTTTGTCGTGGTCAAACCGGCCGCCGGTTTGGACACCAAGGGGATTTTCACCTCGCCTTCGCTGCAGCGCGATACAAACAATGCTACAATCGAAGACTTTGCTGCAAATCACTTCGACTTTGGTCACAACGACTTGCAGCCTGTTGCAGAGGCTTTGTGCCCCGATGTGAAAAAAGTCAGAAATTGGCTCGAATCGCTCGGTTTACAGGCTAGAATGACGGGCTCAGGAAGTGCAGTGTTTGCGCAAATAAAGCAAGCGGATTTTCCAATTGCAGAGCAATGCAGCTGGACAATCCGAATTTGCGAGAATCTGCCGCGCCATCCACTGAAAGAGTGGGTAGCAGATTAAAGAACTACCGGTTTGCTGCAACAGCAGCAGACCAGTGTAGGGGAGTCGCCAAGTTGGTTAAGGCACCGGATTTTGATTCCGGCATGCGAAGGTTCGAATCCTTCTTCCCCTGCCAGATTTCTTTGCGTACAGGTAACCCCAATAACTGGGACGCACATGCACTCCAATCACTCTCAATTCAAGGTCTTCACCGGCAATGCCAACATTGCCATGGCAACGGAGATCGCTCAGCATCTCGGCACGACTCTGGGCGCTGCCGACGTTGGTCGTTTCTCTGACGGTGAAGTCACTGTCGAAATCAAGGAAAACGTTCGCACCCGTGACGTTTTCGTCGTGCAGCCGACCTGCGCTCCCACCAATGACAACCTGATGGAGTTGCTGGTGATGGTGGACGCACTCAAACGTGCTTCCGCTGAGAGCATCTGCGCTGTCATCCCCTATTTCGGTTATGCCCGCCAGGACCGCCGCGTGCGCTCCACCCGTGTGGCCATCACCGCCAAGGTGGTTGCCAACATGCTGCAGGCTGCCGGCGTGTCGCGCGTGCTGACCATGGACCTGCACGCTGACCAGATCCAGGGCTTCTTCGACATCCCCGTGGACAACATCTACGCCTCGCCGGTGCTGCTGGGCGATCTGCGCCAGAAGAACTACGACGATCTGATCGTGGTCTCGCCCGACGTGGGCGGTGTGGTGCGTGCCCGTGCGCTGGCCAAGCAACTGGGTTGCGATCTGGCCATCATCGACAAGCGCCGTCCCAAGGCCAATGTGTCCGAAGTGATGCACGTCATCGGTGACATCGAAGGCCGCAACTGCGTGATCATGGACGACATGATCGACACCGCCGGTACGCTGGTGAAGGCAGCCGAAGTGCTCAAGCAGCGCGGCGCCAAGAAGGTGTATGCCTATTGCACGCACCCCATTTTCTCGGGCCCGGCCATCCAGCGCATCTCCGAAGGCGAAGCACTGGACGAAGTGGTGGTGACCAACACCATCCCGTTGAACGCCAACGCCCAGGCCTGCACCAAGATCCGTCAGCTCTCCGTGGCCCCCCTGTTCGCTGAAACCATTCAGCGTATCTCCTCGGGTGACTCGGTGAGCAGCCTGTTCCAGGACTAAGCCCCTTTCAAGTCCGAAACCCCACAGCCTCCCTCGCGGAGGCTGCGGTGTGTTCCGGGGCACCGCAAAGACAGGGACAGCAGGTGCTGCCCCATCTTTTTATTAACAGGGCGAGACTGGTCGCGGTCCGCCCCCTCTGGAGTTCATTATGAAATTCGCCGCAACTTCGCGCGCTTTGCAAGGTACGGGTGCGAGCCGCCGCCTGCGTAATTCGGGCAACACCCCCGGCATCATCTACGGTGGCGCTGCTGAAGCCCAACTGATCGAGCTGAACCACAACAACCTGTTCCACGCTCTGAAGAAGGAAGTTTTCCATTCTTCGATCCTGGACCTGGAAGTGGACGGCAAGGAAACCAAGGTCGTTCTGCGCGACGTGCAATTCCACCCCTACAAGCCCCTGGTGCTGCACGTGGACTTCCAACGCGTGGACGCCACCACCAAGGTGCACCTGAAGGTGCCCGTGCACCTGACCGGCCTGGAAGAGTCTCCCGCCGTCAAGGGCGAAAGCTGCACCGTGACCCAACTGATCCATGAACTGGACGTGGTGTGCATGCCTTCCGCTCTGCCCGAGTTCATCAACGTGGACCTGAGCGCCCTGACTTCCAAGTCGGTGGTGGGTCTGCAATCCGTCAAGCTGCCTAACGGCGTGAAGGCTGTGGTGCGTGGTTCCAACAAGAACCCTGCCCTGATCTCCATCAAGCTGCCTGAAGTGGCTCCCGATGCCAGCGCCGCTGTCGCTGCCGCTCCTGCCGCTCCAGCCAAGAAGGGCAAGAAGTAATTCTTGTGCCTGGCACCGCATGGCCCGCCAGGGCCATGCCCCCCACATGGCCCACCCTGCGTGGGCCATTTGTTTTTGGGAGCGCCTGCGCGGGCGCGGCCCACCGGGATAATCACCGCCATGATCAAACTGTTTGTGGGCCTGGGCAATCCAGGCCCGGAATACGAAGACACCCGCCACAACGCCGGCTTCTGGTGGATCGATGGACTGGCACGCGAACTGAAAGTGCAGCTCAACCCCGAGCGCAGCTACTGGGGCCTGATGGCCCGCGCCAATGTGCAGGGCAGACCGTGTGGCTGCTGCAACCCCAGACCTTCATGAACCTGTCGGGCAAGTCGGTGGGCGCGCTGGCACGCTTTTTCAAGATTCAGCCCGAGGAAATCCTGGTCGTGCACGATGAGCTGGACTTCACGCCCGGCATCGTCAAGCTCAAAAAAGGCGGCAGCCACGGCGGCCACAACGGCCTGCGCGACATCCATGCCCAGCTGGGCAGCGACCAGTACTGGCGCCTGCGGGTGGGCATCGGCCACCCGGGCCACAAGGGCGAAGTCGCCAGCTGGGTGCTCAAGAAGCCGCCACAGGACCAGTGGAACCTGATCCACGACAGCATTGCCCACAGCCTGAAATCCTGGCCCCAGCTGGTGGCCGGCGACATGGACAAGGCCACGCTGCAGATCCACACACCAAGGCGCCGCGCCCCAAGCCGGAGCGCAAGACCCCACCCGCGGCCACTGCCGAGTCCTGAGCAACGCGGCCCATGCGCGCGGCATTGGCGCGGGCACAGGCTTGGGCCGTTCGTGGGTTTGTGGGGTACTCAATCCCTGCCGGCAGTTCCACCCACCCCGCCAAGGGCAAGGCCATGGTCAATGCGCGGCCGACCCGGCCTCCGCTTGCAGCCGCAGGTATTTCTGCATCAGCGTCTCCCGGCTTTCCACATGCTCCGGGTTCACCGGAATGCACGACACCGGGCAGACCTGCATGCACTGGGGTTCGTCAAAGTGCCCCACGCACTCGGTGCACTTGTGCGGATGGATCTCATAGATGTGCTCGCCCATGTAAATGGCATCGTTGGGGCACTCGGGTTCGCACACATCGCAGTTGATGCACTCGTCCGTGATCATCAGCGCCATAGCTTCACTCCCGGAACAACACACAAATAGGGCACATGGCACCTATTATCGGTGTCCGCCAAGCACCTGACCGGTGTGCGGGCAAGCCCTGCAGCCGAGTTGCCACCGGGAGCAAAGATTTCCCGTTAAGCTTGGCCCCTCACGCACACCCGGCGCGCACCACACGCTATTGCTTTATGAGCATTTTCCTTGCCAAACGACTGCTGACCCTGGTCGCCACCCTGCTGGTGCGTCCGTTGGGTGGTGTTCGGTGTGCTGGAAATCCTGCCCGGCAACGTGGCCCAGGTGCTGCTGGGCCCGGACGCAGACCCTGAAGCTGTGCATGCCATGGCCGAGCAGCTGGTCTGAACCAGCCCGCCCTGGCAGCGCTACACCGACTGGATCTCCGGCCTGTTCCAGGGCCAGATGGGCGACAGCTACACCTACGGCACACCCGTGCTGGAGCTGGTGCTGGAGCGCCTGTCCGTCACCATCCCGCTGGCGGTGATGGCCATGCTGCTGACCACGGTGCTGGCCCTGCTGGCGGCGTCTATGCCGCATCGCACCACAACAAGCTGGGCGATGTGGGCACCATGGGCCTGGCACAGATCGGGATCGCCATCCCGAATTTCTGGTTCGCCATCCTGCTGATCCTGTTGTTTTCGGTGAAGCTGCAGTGGTTTCCGCCGGTGGCTTTCCAGGCTGGACCGAAGAGGCTGGCGGTGGCTGGTGGCCCGCCCTGCAGGCGCTGATCCTGCCCGCCGTGGCACTGGCCGTGGTGCAGGCGGCCATCCTGGCGCGCATCACCCGTTCGGCCGTGCTCGAAGTGCTGCGCGAAGACTTTGTGCGCACCGCCCGCGCCAAGGGCCTGAGCCAGCGTGCCGTGCTCTGGGGCCATGTGCTGCGCAATGCCATGATTCCCGTCATCACCGTGATGGGCCTGCAATTTGCCAATCTGCTGGCCGGCACCATCGTGGTGGAAAACGTGTTCTACCTGCCCGGTCTGGGCCGGCTGATCTTCCAGTCCATTGCCAACCGCGACCTGATCGTGGTGCGCAACTGCGTGATGCTGCTGGCCGCCATGGTGATTGTGGTGAATTTTGTGGTGGATCTGCTGTATGCCGTGATCGACCCCCGTGTGGAGGCGAGCGATGTCTGAACCCACGGCAGCCTCCCCTGTGGCTCCCCGCCGACTCCGGCCACCGCATCAGCGGCCACTGCCTCCCCGGCTTCTGTCAGCGCGCGCGCCGCCACCCCAGCTTTGTGGCAGGAGCGACGCTGACCGCCTTGCTGATCGCCTGCGCGCTGCTGTCCTTTGTCTGGACACCCTGGGATCCGTACGTCATGGACCTGGACACCAAGCTGGCAGGGCACCCGACGCCGGGCATTGGCTGGGTACGGATGCCTACGGCCGCGACGTGGCTTCGCTGCTGCTGGTGGGTGCGCGCGCAATTCCATCTGGGTGGGCGTGATTGCCGTGGGCATCGGCCTGACCATCGGCACGCTGCTGGGCCTGCTGGCCTCGGCCCGCCGTGGCTGGACGGAAGAAGCCATCATGCGGCTGTCGGACTTCACCTTTGCCTTTCCCGCCATCCTGTCGGCCATCATGCTGACGGCCGTGTTCGGCGCGGGCATTGTCAACTCCATCGTCGCCATCGGCATCTTCAACATCCCCACTTTCGCGCGCATCACCCGCGCCTCGGCCAATGCCGTGTGGGCCCGTGAATATGTGCTGGCCGCCCGCGCCTGTGGCAAGAACCGCTGGCAGATCACCCGCCAGCATGTGCTGCCCAACATCCTGTCCGTGCTGGTGGTGCAGGCCACCATCCAGTTCGCCATTGCCATCCTGGCCGAAGCCGCCCTGTCCTATCTGGGGCTGGGCACGCAGCCGCCCATGCCGTCCTGGGCCGCATGCTCAGCGAAGCGCAGACCCTGATGTTCCAGGCCCCGTTGCTGGCCGTGTTTCCCGGCGTTGCGATTGCGCTGTCGGTGCTGGGCCTGAATCTGCTGGGCGACGGTTTGCGCGACCTGCTGGACCCGCGCCTGCGCCGTCGCTGAAGGAGCACCATGCCGCTGCTGGAAGTCGATCACCTCTGCGTCACCCTGCACACCCACCGCGGGCAGGTGGCCGCTGTGCGCGATCTCTCGTTCACGCTGGAGCGGGGTGGCACGCTGGGCCTGATCGGCGAATCGGGCTGCGGCAAGTCGCTCACCGCACTGGCGCTGATGGGCCTGCTGCCCGACAACGCAAGCACCGACGGCAGCGTACGCCTGCACGGCCAGTCCTTGCTGGACCTGAGCGAGACCGGCTGGAGTCGGCTGCGCGGCAACCGCATGGCCATGATTTTCCAGGAGCCCATGACGGCCCTGAACCCGGTGCACCCGATTGGCCGCCAGGTGGCCGAGCCGCTGCGCCGCCACCAGGGCCTGAGTGCACGCAGCGCCCAGACCGAGGCCCTGTCTCTGCTGGAACGCGTGGGCATCCCGCAGGCCGCAGGGCGCCTGGGCGACTATCCCCACCAGTTCTCCGGCGGCCAGCGCCAGCGCATCATGATTGCCATGGCCCTGGCCTGCCAGCCCGATGTGCTGATTGCCGATGAACCCACCACTGCACTGGATGTGACCGTGCAGCAGCAGATCCTGGATCTGATTGCCGATCTGGTGGACGAGCGCGGCATGGGCCTGATCCTGATCTTCCCCACGACCTGGCGTGATCTCCCA
>MQUG01002597.1:0-17153 GCA_007213375.1 Steinernema feltiae | reverse complement strand
GAAGCGCCGTGGGCAGCGCCAGGGCAGATCCACCAGCTCAGGCACCAGACGGGGCAGCATACCACGGCGACGGCCCAGGCCGCCAGCAGGGCCAGCAAGGCATCGCGCCCGCGCCGCATGAAGGCCGAGACAGCGGCGATGCCCACCGCCCAAGCATCAGCCCACAGCACATGGCCCGCCGCCAGCGTGGCCACCAGGCTGATGGGCACCGGCGTGGCCACGGCCATCCAGGCCAGGGCCAGCAGGGCCGGCAGCAGCACCAGGGCCGCCACGCCCGCCAGCGCCAGCAGCTTGCCGGCCACGAATTGCCGCGTGCCCACGCCCTGGGCCAGCAGCACGCGCAGGGTGCCGGCCTCGCGCTCGCGTGCAATGCAGGCATGGCCCATGAAGACCAGCAGCAGCGGCGCCAGCACCTGCAGCACAAAGGCCGGCGTGAGCTGGCCGAACCGCAGCAGCAGCGAGGACTGGCGCACATCGCCGAAGTTGGCGCTGTTCTGGCGGTGGCCCTCCAGAAACAGCGTGTGGCCGGTGTAGGCGTCGATGCCCGCATCAAAGGCCGCCAGCGGATTGAGCGGACGGAACACGAAGTGGCCGTAATGCACCATGCGGTGCGGATGGCGGTCGGGCTGGGCTTCGAACTCGCTGTCCACCTGGGACTGGTGGCGCTCGCGCTGGGCCTGGGCCGCGCTGCGCTGGTCCCAGGCGGTGAAGGCGGCAGCGGCACTGAGCAGCAGCCACAGCGCCATTCCCAGCACGGCCACGCGGTCGCGCAGCAGCAGGCGCCATTCCTCGCGCGCAATGGTCCAGGCCGCGCTCATGCCGCTGCCCCCCGCCTGTCGGCTTCAATGTCCGTGTCCGTGTGCCTGTCCATGCCCACCCCTGCATAGTGGCGGTGCAGTGCGCGCACATCGAAGCGCCCCTCGCCGCTGGCAGCCACTTCCTCGATCAGGCGCCCGCCTGCGATGAAGCCCATGCGGTCGGCCACATCGGCGGCCCCCAGCAGGTCGTGCGTGACCATGAGAATGGCCACGCCCTGGCCGCGCAACTGCATGAGCAGCCGGCTGAACTCGGCCGTGGCCTGCGGGTCCAGGCCGAGGTGGGTTCGTCCAGCAGCAGCGCCGGCACCTTGCGCGCCAGCGCCAGCGCAATCGCCACTTTCTGGCGCATGCCCTTGGAAAAGCCGGAACACGCCGGTCCGTGCGCGGCGGCGTCCAGCCCTGCGGCAGACAGCGCCTGGCCGATGGCACCGGCCGTGGCCGGCTGGCCCGCCAGCTCCAGCAGGTAGGCCACGTTCTCGCGCGCACTCAGGTGCTCGTACAGCGCCACGTTCTCGGGGATATAGGCGATCAGGGCACGCGCCTGTGCAGGCGCCGTCACCGGGTCCACGCCCTGCACGCGCACCTGCCCGCTGCGCGGCCGCACAAAGCCCAGCAGCAGGCTCAGCGTGGTGGTCCTTGCCCCGCGCCGTTGGCGCCCAGCAGCGCATAGATCTCGCCCGCATGCACCGCCAGGTCCAGGCCCTGGAGGATGGTGCGTTCGCCGTAGTCCACCACGGCGCCCAGCGCTTGCAGCACGGGCGTGGAGGCAGAGGTGGGGTTGGAAGAAACAGGAAGGGATGGATGCATGGCTGGGCTCAGAACTTTGCTTGAAGGCCCACGGTGACGGTGCGGGCCGTGCCCGGCGTCACCCACAGCCGGCTGTACGAGCTGGTGTAGTAGGTCTTGTCGAAGAGGTTGTCCACGTCCAGCGTCAGGCGCAGCGTGGGCTGATGCGCCAGTAGGCAACCAGCTTGGCCGTGGTGTAGCCGGGCAGCTCGAAGGCGGCCTTGCCGGCATCGGCCTCGGCCTGCGTGCGGGCCTGGCCCAGGCGCTTGCCCATGTGGGTGATGCCGCCGCCGATGCCATAGCGCTGGCCGTTGGAGAAGGCGTTCTCGTAGACCGCCAGCACGCTGCCGTTGACCTTGGGCACGTTGAGCAGGCGCCCGCCCACCTCCAGGCGTGTTGTCGCGGGAGATCTCCACATCGTTGAGCACCAGGCTCGCATTCAGGCGCCAGCGGCTGCGCGACCTGTCCGGCGAAGTCGAATTCCAGGCCACGGCTGCGGATCTCGCCGGCCGAGACCGAGTAGCCGGCGTTGCCCGGGTCGGCCGTCAGCACATTGCGCTTGCGGATGTCGAACAGCGCGGCCGTGGCACCCATGCGCTGGTCGGCGCTTTCCCACTTGGCGCCCAGCTCCATGGAACGGCCGGATTCGGGACTGAAGCCCGCACCGGCCACATCGACGCCCACGTTGGGCCGGAACGAGCGGCCCGCGTTGGCATAGAAGGTCCATTGCGGCAGCGGCAGCCAGCTCAGGCCCAGGCGCGGCGAGGTAGAGGCCGGGTCCTGCTGCGTGGTCGCCCCGTGCGGCGGTTGTGCAGCGACTGGTCGTAGCGGTCCATGCGCAGGCCGGCCACCACGCGCCATTGGGGCGAGAGCTTGATGGCGTCCTGCAGGTAGAACGCCGTGTTGCGCTGCCGCTCGAAGGTGTCGGTATTGGCCGTGGGCACGGGGCGCGCGCCGCCCTGGATGGGGTTGTAGATGTTGATGGCGTAGGGATTGGCCGCCGTCGGGTTGGCGCGCAGCATCAGCGTGTCCATCTCGAAGCGAAAGCTCTCCATGCCCAGCAGCAGCTCGTGTTCGACGGCGCCCCGTTTTCACCGTGCCCTGCAGCTCGGCCTGCACGGCGATATCGTCGGACTGGTAGTTGCGAAAGCGCCGCTGGCGCGTGAGGTCGCCATTGGCCAGCAGCGCGTGGGGTTCGGTGGAAAAGCCGTTGATGGAGGTTTCGCGATAGGACAGGCCCAGGCGGCTGCGCCACTGCGCGCTCCACTCATGCGAGAGGATGAACTGGTGGGTGCGGTTTTCCACCGTCACATCGCCGTCGCCCGGCTCGCCCAGGAAGCGGCTGCGCGAGATGGCGCCCAGCCGGTCGCCCACGGCCACACGCCACGGTCCAGCGGCGTCTTGTGGCGCAGCAGCTCGCCCGCGTACTCCAGCACCGTATCGCGCCCCAGCTTCCAGGTGAAGGCCGGTGCGATCACCTGGCGGCTGGCGCCCACGAAATCGCGGAAGCTGTCGCGGTCCTCCACGGCGATGTTGAGCCGGTAGGCAAAGTTCTCGCCCACCGGTCCCGTGGTGTCCAGCGCGCCACGCCGCAGGCCGTAGCTGCCTGCATAGGCTTCCACGGAATGCGAAGGCGTCCACAGCGGGCGCTTGGAGACCACGTTCAGCGTGCCACCCGGCTCGCTGCTGCCATAGAGCGCAGCGGCCGTGCCCTTGAGGAACTCGATGCGCTCCACGCCGGCCAGGTCACGCGGCGCATTGAAGCCGCGCCCCGAGGAAAAACCGTTGAACAGGGTGGCCATGCCCACGTTCTGGTCGCCAGGCAGGCCGCGGATGACGATGTTGTCCCACAGCCCGCCCAAAGTTGTTCTGGCGCGAGACGCCGCCCACGTAGTCCAGCACGTCGTCGAGCTTGGTGGCCCCCAGGTCGTCCATGGCCTGGCGCGTGATCACGCGCACCGACTGCGGCAGCTCGCGCAGCGGCAGGTCGGTCTTGGCGCCTGCCGCCTCGTCGGTGTGATAGGCGCCCGAGGCCGTTCGGCCCACGACTTCCACGGCAGGCAGCAGCGCCTGCTCCTGGGGCGAGGGCACCGATGCCGCAGGTTGTTCCCGGCCCTGGGCCAGCACGGGTGTGGAGAAGAAAGCGGCAGCGCTCAGGGCAAGCGGCAGCGGGGCGAAGGCCGGAAAGCGGCTTCGCGGAGAAGAAAAAGGCAGTCATGGTGAAAACGGGCACAGGCGCATGCCGCCGGCATCCAAAGCCGGCGCGCGCAAACACGGACATGCCGCCAGCACCAATGGGCGCTGGCGGCAGAGAAGGAGAAAAGTGCTTGCGGGTTCAGCGCGGCGGGTCGCGCGATGCAAAGGCCCAGCGGTTCTGCGAGGGGATGGCGCCGCCCACGGTGCGCGGCGGCACCCTCTCGGGTGGCGCGGCCACGGCCAGCGGCAGGCCGAAGTGCGGCAGCCAGGCCGCCGCATGCGGTGCATGGCCCATGCACCATACGCAGACGGCTTCGGCGGCTTCGACGACTTCAGCCTTTTCGCCAGCCTGGCCGCGTTGGCCGGCCTGGCCGGTCAGCGCATCATCTTTGCAGCCGTTGAGGCCTACAAAAGCCTGGGCAGGCCCGGCCACCGCCTGCCGGATATGCGTTGCGCCGTGCAGGGGCATGCCAATGGCCGTGTTGAAGAACACGGCCAGCAATAGCAGGCGCAAAACAAGCAGACGCATAAGACGGCGATCTTACTATTGACAATTAAATATCATTAACAACCTGCCGCCATTTTCTGTACAGGGCCGGGACAGCAGCGCGGGAATATGCCACCGGCATGTGACAGGCCGATTGGTGATTTTCAGCCTTGCGCCTATTTATCTGCCGGCCCCACGCCCCGGAAGAACATGTCGCAGATCTGGTCCGCCACCTTCTCCAGCGAGCCCTTGCGGGGGTTGAACCAGGACTGTATGGAGTTGATGCTGCCCAGGATCATGATGCGTGCCCAGGTGGATGTCGGCGTCGGCCCGCAGCCGGCCTTCGGCGCGCAGGTCTTCCAGCAGGCCGCTCCAGAATTTCTGGTGGCGCTCGCGGCGCTTGATCTGGCGCTCGCGCACCTTGTCGGGCAGCTGGCCCAACAGGCGGCCGTGGGCCAGGGCGAAGTCTCCATGCTTGACCAGCCCCGCCATCTGGCCCAGCACGGCAGCGCGAAAGCGCTGCTCGGCGTGGCGTCGACGCCCAGCGCGGCAAGGCGCTCCTGCTGCTGGCTGATGATGCGGTTGCCGCCCTGCTCCATGACCTCGTCCACCAGCTCCTCCTTGGAGGCGAAGTGGTAGTAGATGCTGGCGGCCTCGATCCCGGACTGCTCGGCGATGTTGCGCATGGTGGTGGCAGAGTAGCCCTGCTCACCGAAGGTGCGGGCGGCCAGCTTGAGAAGGGTCTCGCGGGTCTCGTTGCCGTCGTGGGCGCTGGTCTGCCTTCTTGCCATGTCTGCCAGGTGGTGGATCGTTGTAGTGCGGCGATCCTAACAGGCTGTTGGTAGCGCGCCAATCAAGCGTTCGGTGCCTGCCTGCCGCCGGCTGACGCATGGCCTGGCCGCGAAATCCGATTCAAGAATCACCCTTGAAACAACTGCAGGCTGCAATGGCTCCGGCAATCGGTAAGCCGATGCACTTGCCTTGTATCGACAGAAGGTGCCGCCATTCGCCATTAGAACAGGCAATCTTTGCCAATACAAAAACCTATCCTGCAAATCGATTATTCAAATGGAACCACAGGCATCAATCGATTCATCGAATAACCCGATCAAATCACATGCAATATATTTTATAAATCAATTTCATGATTCGATTGATAAAATACAAATGCTGATTGTTTTCCATAACCAAGGCGGAACTTTCGAGGTCAACGCTGTGCACTCACCTGAAAAAGTCATGACAGCACGTCGCCTCCAGAGGAGGAAGCGCCAACCACAGTGCTCTGCAAATGTAACAACGGCACAACAGCTTTTGTAAAGTGCCGGTTATCAAGATTGCCCTGGATATAATGCGGATCGCCTTGGAATATGCCAAGGCATGAGAAGAAGCGCCCTACCCTCCATAGAGCGCCAAGATCATCAGTATTTGTACTTACGGTGAGTTCTTCATCCCCACTGCACATGCACCAGAATTGACCATTCTGCAAAGAGTCCTGGGTCCAGGCTCTTGCTGCGCAGTTTTCACACAAATAGCCGCACTTAGAAATTCTTCCATCAAGATGACTACATACCAAGAGCTGATTGCCCAGAAAAAATTGCTCGACCAGCAAATCGACGATGCCCGCAAGCTGGAGTCCAAAAGCGGCCCTGGCATCGGTGCAGGAACTGGTCCGTGAGTTCGGCTTCACGGCACAACAGGTCTTCCCCTGGAAGCCCGATGGCAAAAAGAGCGCTCCCGCCAAGTACCAGGACCCCGAGTCCGGCAAGACCTGGACCGGCCGCGGCAAGCCGCCGAACTGGATCCTGGGCAAGGACCGCACCCTGTTCGAAATCAAGTAAGTCCCTGCCGCGCATGTGCCCGCCCGCCCGGCGGCTCACATGCGCGGGCATCGCGCGGTTGGCGCGCGAATGGGGCGCGGATGGACATCAGGCCGGCACCACCGCCGTGACCTCGATCTCCACCTTGGCCCGGTCTTCCACCAGATCCGCCACCTCCACGGCCGTCATGGCCGGGAAATGCCGCCCGATCAGCGCGCGGTAGTGCTTTCCTATGGCGGGATAGGCCGCCACGTATTCCTGCTTGTCGGTCACATACCAGGTCATGCGCACGATGTGCTCGGGCCTGGCGCCGCCTTCGGCCAGGATGGCGACGATATTGGCCAGCGCCTGCCGCACCTGTTCGGCAAAGTCGTCCGTCTCGAATTGCTGCTGGCCGTTCCAGCCGATCTGGCCACCGACGAACACCAGCCGGGAGCCGACCGTCATCTCGGTGAGGATGCCATTGGCATAGCCTCGGGGCGCCAGCCAGTCCGGGGGTTGCAGAGTCTTCATTGCTTCATCCTGTTCTCGTTGAATCCATAAAACCGTCCTGCGGCACCAGATAGGCCTGCAGGCGCTCGCGCAGATCGGCCGGCAGTGGCGTGGCCTTCATGCTGTGCAGATCCATGGTGACGATGGTCATGCGCGCAGACAGCCGGCGTTGGCCATCCAGCCCCTCGAAACGCACATCGAACTGGAACGATGCCCCGCCGATTCGGCGCACCTCCAATACCTGGCGCAGCGTGTCGTGCCAGCGGCTGGGCGCCGTGAAATCGCATTGCACCGACACCGTGGGCGTGCCCACCTGGCGCTGTACATGCAGGGTGTGGAATGGCAGGCCCATTCCCCTGTCGAACCATTCCTCGACCAGGTCGTTGACCATCTCGAAATAGCGCGGGTAAAAGACGATGCCGGCCGGATCGCAATGGCGAAACAGCACCTGCACCTGGCTGACGAAGGCGGAGGCCATGGCGCGCGCTCACGGCATCTTGCGCAGCACGAAGCGCTGCAGCTTGCCGGTCTCGGTGCGCGGCAGGGCCGGCACGAAGACAATGGCGCGCGGGTACTTGTAGGGCGCAATGCAGGCCTTGACGAAGGCCTGCAGCGTGGCGGCCATGTCGTCGCCGGCCGCAAAGCCGGGCTTGAGCACCACGAAGGCCTTGACCACCTGGCCACGCTCGTCGTCTGCCGCGGCCGATCACGCCGCATTCGGCCACGGCCTCGTGGCGCAGCAGCGCGTCCTCCACCTCGGGACCGGCGATGTTGTAGCCGGCGGAGATGATCATGTCGTCATTGCGCGCCTGGTAGAACAGATAGCCGTCGGCGTCGCGCACAAAGGTGTCGCCGGGCAGGTTCCAGCCGTTTTGCACAAAGCGCTTCTGGCGCTCGTCGGCAAGATACCGGCAGCCCGTGGGGCCCTTGATGGCCAGGCGGCCGGGCGTGCCGTCGGGCACGGGCTGCATGTCGTCGTCCACCACCTGGGCCACGTAGCCGGGCACGACCTTGCCGATGGCGCCCGCGCGCACTTCCTCGGGCGGGCTGGACACGAAGACGTGGATGAGCTCGGTGCCGCCGATGCCGTCGATCATCTCGATGCCCGTGGCCTGCTTCCACAGCTGGCGCGTGGCGTCCGGCAGGGCCTCGCCGGCCGACACGCTTTTCCTGAGCGACGACAGATCGAAGCGCGCTGCCTGCGCCGCCATCTGCCGGTAGAAGGTGGGCGCGGTGAAGACGATGGTGGCGCGGAAATCCTGCACCAGCTGCAGCAGCCCTTCGGGCGTGAGCTTTTCGGCCAGCACGGTGCTGGCGCCCACGCGCAGCGGAAAGCACAGCAGCCCGCCCAGGCCGAATGTGAAGGCCAGCGGCGGCGTGCCGCAGAAGATGTCGTCCGGCCCCGGCCGGATCACATGGCGCGGGAACAGGTCGCACATGGCCAGCACGTCGCGGTGGAAATGCATGCAGCCCTTGGGCGCGCCCGTGGTGCCGCTGGTGAAGGCGATCAGGCAGACATCGTCTGCCGCTGTATCGCAGCAGGCGAAGGTGTCGGGCTTGGCTGCGGCCAGGGCGTCCAGCGCATCGGCTGCGCCGTCGTTGAAATACAGCACGCGCGAAAGGTCCGGGCAATGGTGTTCATGGCCGGGCTGCAGGCACAGCTGCACCTCGTCCTTGAGGCGCACATCGCACAGCACGGCCTGCACCTGGCCTTGTCGATGATCTGCTGCAGCTCCTTGGCACGCAGCAGCGGCATGGTGGGCACCGTCACCAGCCCGGCCTTGATGGCAGCCAGCCAGGACGCGGCCATCATGGCGTTGTTGGGGCCGCGCAGCAGCAGCCGGTTGCCGGGCACCAGCTGCAAGTCTTCCACCAGCACATGGGCGATGCGGTTGGTCAGTGCCTGCAGTTCGGCATAGGTCATGGCAGCCTGGTCCGCGCCCTGCCTCCAGCGCAGCGCCACGCGGCCGCCCTGGCCGCGCGCTACCATGGCATCGACCAGTTCGGCCGCGCAGTTCAGGCGTGCGGGGTAGGCCACGTCCGGGCCGTCGAGCAGGAACTCGGGCCATTGGTCGGGCGGCGGCAGATTGTCCCGGGCGAAAGTATCGATGTGGGCGGAGGCTTGCATGCGATGTTCCCTGGCTTTGCGTTGAATGGGCAGCCTGCCGCTCAGGCCTTGAGCAGCTCGCGGCGCGATGATGAGTTTCTGCACCTCGGTCGCGCCCTCGTAGATGCGCAGCGCGCGGATCTCGCGGTACAGGCGTCTCCACCGGCATGCCCGAGACCACGCCCGCCCCCGCCGAACATCTGCAGCGCGCGGTCGATCACGGCCTGGGCCGATTCGGTGGCCGTCATCTTGGCCATGGCCGCCTCGCGCGTGGTGCGCGTCTTCCTCACATCGCGCATCCAGGCGGCGCGGTAGGTCAGCAGGGCCGATGCGTCGATGGCCGTGTCCATGTCGCCCAGCGCGGCCTGGGTCAGCTGGCAGGTCGCCCAGGGTCTGGCCGAACATGCGGCGCGACTTGGCGCGTGCCAGGCCTTCGTCCAGCGGCGCGGCGTGCAAAGCCCAGTGCGGCGGCGGCCACCGAGGCACGGAAGATGTCCAGCGTCATCATGGCCAGCTTGAAGCCCTGCCCCGGCTCGCCCAGGCGCTGCGACACGGGTATGCGGCAGTTGTCGAAGCGGATGGTGGCCAGCGGGTGCGGCGCGATCAGCTCGATGCGCTCGCCGATCGAAAAGCCCGGCGTGTCCGCATCGACCACGAAGGCGCTGATGCCGCGCGCGCGCCCGGCGCCTCGCCCGTGCGGGCGAACACGCAGTAGAAGTCGGCGATGCCGCCGTTGGAGATCCAGGTCTTGGCGCCGTCGAGCACATAGTGGTCGCCTTCGAGCCGCGCCTCGCAGGCCATGGCCGCCACGTCGGAGCCCGCATCGGGCTCGGACAGCGCAAAGGCCGCAATGGCCTCGCCGCGCGCCACGCGCGGCAGGTAGCGCTGGCGCAGCGCGTCCGACCCCAAGAGCGATATCGCACCGCTGCCCAGGCCCTGCATGGCAAAGGCGAAGTCGGCCAGGCCCTCATGGCGGGCCAGGGTCTCGCGCAGGATGCAGACCGCGCGCGAGTCCACCTCGGGCAAGGCACCGCCCCAGGCACCGCCGGGGCCGGACGGCACGGCATAGCGCAGCCAGCCGGCCTGGCCCAGGGCCTTGACCAGCTTGCGGCAGGCCGCATCGGCATCGTGGTGGTCCACATCGCCCAGGGATTGGGCGCACCAGGCATCGGCCTCATGCGCCAGCGTGCGGTGGGCGTCGTCGAAGAAGGGCCAGTCCAGCCAGGAGGAATCACGCATTTTCAGTTTCCTTCGAAGACAGGCTTTTGCTTGGCCACGAAGGCCTCGTAGGCGCGGTGGAAGTCGCGCGTCTGCATGCAGATGGCCTGGGCCTCGGCTTCGGCCTCGATGGCCTCGTCCACGCCCATGTTCCATTCCTGGTGCAGCAGCTTCTTGGTCACGCCATGGGCAAAGGTGGGGCCTGCGGCCAGCTGGGCGGCCAGCGCGTGGGCGGCTTCGCCGATCTGTTCGGCGCCATGCAGGGCATTGAAGAAGCCCCAGGCAGCGCCCTCCTCGGCCGTCATGGCGCGGCCCGTGTACAGCAGCTCGGAGGCGCGGCCCTGACCGATCATGCGCGGCAGCAGCGTGCAGGCGCCCATGTCGGCACCGGCCAGGCCCACGCGGGTGAAGAGAAACGCCGTGCGCGCCGCGGGCGTGCCCAGGCGCATGTCGGCGGCCAGCGCGACCATGGCGCCCGCGCCCGCGCAGATGCCGTCCACCGCCGCCACGATGGGCTGCGGGCAGGCGCGCATGGCCTTGATCAGATCGCCCGTCATGCGCGTGAAGTCCAGCAGCTCGGGCATGCTCATCTTGGTGAGCGGGCCGATGATCTCGTGCACATCGCCGCCCGAGCAGAAATTGCCGCCCGCGCCCGTGACCACCACGGCCTTGATGTCGGTGGCATAGACCAGGGCACGGAACAGGTCGCGCAGCTCGGCATAGGAGCCGAAGGTCAGCGGGTTCTTGCGCTCGGGCCGGTTCAGGGTGATGGTGCCGATCTTTCCGTCGGCCGATACCTGCCACACAAAGGTCCTGGCCTCGTAGCCGGCCAGGGGGCGCTTGTGGTGCTTCATGCTGTGTTCTTCGGGCTGGGTGCTCATGGTGTCTCCATCAAGAATTCAGAAAACGGGGGAAGTGGACCGGGTTCAGCCGGTCATCACCTCGCCGCCATCGACGGCAATGGACTGGCCGTTGACCGAGGCGGACGCCGGCAGGGCCAGCCAGGCCACGGTCTCGGCCACTTCCTCGGGCTGGACCAGGCGGCCCTGCGGGTTGCGTTCGGCCAGCCTGGCGCGGGCCTCATCCGCCGTCATGCCGGTCTTGTCCACGATGTTGGCCACGGCGCCGCGCACGATGTCGGTCTCGGTGTAGCCGGGGCAGACGGCATTCACCGTCACGCCCTTGCCCGCCGTCTCCAGCGCCAGCGAGCGCGTGAGGCCGATCACGCCATGCTTGGCCGCGCAATAGGCGCTGACATAGGCATAGCCGATCAGCCCTGCCGTGCTGGCCACATTGACGATGCGGCCCCAGCGCGCAGCCAGCATGCCGGCAGCGCGGCCTGCATGCAGTGGAAGGTGCCCGTGAGGTTGACGGCCAGCATCGCCTGCCAAAGTGCGGCATCGGTGCGCTCGAACTTCTGGCTGCTGGCCTGGCCCGCGTTGTTGACCAGCACCTGCACGGTGCCGAAGGCCGCCTCGGCCTGCGCGAAGGCCTGGCGCACCGAGGCCTCGTCGGCAATATCCGCCTGCACGGACTGCACCATCTGTGCTGCCTGTGCCGTGCCGCCCAGCTCGCGCACGGCAGCCTCCAGCGCCGCACCATCGCGTCCCAGCAGCGTGACCCGCGCGCCGCGCGCCAGCAGCGCCCGCGCACAGGCCAGGCCTATGCCGCGCGCCCCGCCCGTCACCAGGGCATGGCGCCCTTCAAGAAGATTCAAAGATATGGTCATTTCAATCACCCGTGGCGATGCGAGCCACCGCAACCTATGAAACCGGCGCGCCACACAGCGAGGGACGCGAGGAAGGACCTGGGCCGGCCGCGCCGCCCCGCACCGACGGTGTCGCCGGTGGCCCGTATGCCCCCCTCCCGCGAAGCGAGAGAGGGCGCCGTGCACACGGGGGAAGGCGCGAAGCGACTCAGGGGGTGTAGTTTCATTTCGCGTCCAACTGCGCCATGGCGGCGGCGCGTTCGAAGTTGGTTTCCAACTGGCGCTTGCCGGGCTGATACTGGTTCGGCCAATCCACATCCTGCGCACCGAGGCGCGCAGCCTCGCGAAGCGTCCAGGCGGCATCGGCCAGGTGAGGACGCGCCAGCGCGCACAGGTCGGCGCGGCCCGAGGCGATGATGGCGTTGGCATGGTCGGCCTCGAAGATGGCGCCCACGGCAATCGTCGGTATGCCGGCCTCGTTGCGGACACGATCGGCAAAGGGCGTCTGGTACATGCGGCCATACACCGGCTTCTGATCGGGGCTGACCTGGCCCGAGGAGCAGTCGATCATGTCGGCGCGCGCCGCCTTGAAGCGGCGTGCGATCTCCACCGCATCGTCGGGCGTGATGCCGCCTTCCACCCAGTCATGGGCCGAGATGCGCACCGACATGGGCCGGTCCTGCGGCCAGGCTGCACGCACCGCCTCGAACACCTCCAGCGGAAAGCGCAGGCGGTTGTCCAGGCTGCCGCCGTATTCGTCGTCGCGCCGGTTGGTCAGCGGCGAGATGAAGCTGGACAGCAGGTAGCCGTGGGCGCAGTGCAGCTCCAGCCAGTCAAAGCCCGCTGCCGCAGCGCGCCGCGTGGCGGCCACGAAGTCCTCACGCACGCGATGCATGTCGGCGCGGGTCATGGCGGCGGGCACTTGCGAGAGTCCCTCGATATAGGGCAGGGCCGATGCCGACAGCAGCGGCCAGTTGCCCTGCTCCAGCGGATGGTCGATCTGCTGCCAGCCCAGCTGGGTCGATCCCTTGCGCCCCGCGTGCCCCAGCTGCACGCCCATGCGCGCACCGCCCTGCGCGTGCACGAAATCGACAATGCGCGAAAAGGCCTGCGCCTGCTCGTCGTTCCACAGCCCGGGGCAGCCGGGCGTGATGCGCGCGTCGGGCGAGGTGCAGGTCATCTCCACCATCACCAGGCCGGCGCCGCCATGGCGCGCGCGCCCAGGTGCACCAGGTGGAAGTCGCCAGGCACGCCGTCGGTGCAGGAATACATGGCCATGGGCGAGACCACGATGCGGTTCTTCAGTCGCAGGCCGCGCGCCTGGTAGGGCGTGAGCATGGGCATGGGCGGACGGCGGCCTTCGGGCACGGTCTCGCCCGCATGCTCGGCAATCCAGCGCTCGAAGCCCTGCAGCCAGGCGGCATCGCGCAGGCGCAGGTTCTCGTGCGAGATGCGCTGCGAGCGCGTCAGCAGCGAATAGGCGAACTGCTCCGGCTCCAGGCCCGCATAGCGCTGCACGTTCTCGAACCATTCCGTGGAATTGCGCGCCGCGTTCTGGATCTTGAGCACCTCCACGCTGCGCACCTCCTCGTAGTGGCGCAGGCCGGTCTCGATGCCACCTGCAGACCGCAGGCTGCGCGCCAGCTCGATCGCATCCTCCAGCGCCAGCTTGGTGCCCGAGCCAATCGAGAAATGCGCCGTGTGCGCCGCATCGCCCATCAGCACCACGGGCACGCTGCGCGGGCCGCGCGGCGTGTCCAGCGCGTTCCAGTGCACCCAGGTATTGCAGATCACGCGCGGAAAGCGGATCCAGATGGCCGAGCCGCGCAGGTGCGTGGCATTGCTGACCAGGGCATGGCCGTCCAGCCAGGGGGCGAACAGCTTCTCGCAATAGGCAATGCCCTCCTCCTGGCTCATCTGCTCTATGCCGGCGGCCTGCCAGGTCTCCTCGGGCGTCTCCACGATGAAGGTGGACATGCCGTCTTCGTAGCGGTAGGCATGGGCCTGGAACCAGCCGTGCTCGGTCTGCACGAAGGCGAAGGTGAAGGCATCGAACACCTTGGTCGTGCCCAGCCACACGAAGCGGCAGCGGCGCTGGTCGATATCGGGCCGAAAGGTATCGGCATAGCGCGTGCGCACCTGGCTGTTGATGCCGTCCGAGGCGATGACCAGGTCGGCGTCGTACTCGCGCGCAATCGCCTGGTCGTCCTGCACGAAGTTCTCGAACACCAGCTTCACGCCCACGTCCTCGCAGCGCGCCTGCAGGATGTTGAGCAGCTTCTTGCGGCCTATGCCGATGAAGCCATGGCCGCTGCTGCGCAGGCTGCGGCCCTTGAAGTGGATGTCGATATCGTCCCAGTGGTTGAAGGCGTCACCAATGGTGCGGGCCGACACGGGATCAGCCTCGCGCAGGTTGTCCATGGTGGCGTCCGAGAACACCACGCCCCAGCCAAAGGTGTCATAGGGCCGGTTGCGCTCCACCACCGCGACCTCGTTGGCGGAGTCCTGCAGCTTCATCAGCAGGCCGAAGTACAGGCCGGCGGGACCTCCACCGATACAGACGATCTTCATACCGCAAACCCTTTTCTCGACGGGCGGCAGGCGCCCCAGGTTCAGCAACAATGCCCAATCACTTTAGGCCTGAATAGTTTAGGTTTGAAATATATGGACAAACCGCCACCGCGGACATGGGGAGAACACGGATATGCCGCTAGCTTCCCGTTACGATGCCCGCTCACCAGGAGACGCCCGCTTGGAAAAATACCGCTTCAATGTCTTTGGCCGCATCATCGCCATCGAACGGGCAGACTCCCACTGGCGCTGCTTCAACGTGGGCGCGGACGGCAAGCGTGCCCCGGCCCTGCTGGCCATCCCTGCCGACGTGACGCACGCCGAACTGGCCCAGTACCTGTACGACATCTATCACGAGAGCGCGGCCGCATCCGACCAGGACATCTTCGAGATCACCTGACACCCGGCTACGGCAAGGGCGAGCCCATGGAGCAGGACTACCTGGACAGCCTGGGCGGCGGCATCTGGTACGGCAACTGGACCAGCCTCCCCCGGCCCTCCAGCTGGACGAAGCGGAAAACGCCGGCATGGGCGATGCACTGGAAGACGACGGCATCCGCATCATCCGCGACGGCAAGCCCTTCTTCCACGTGGCCAACGCGGCCGGCTACAACTGGTGCGCCACGGGCGCGGACAGCATCGTGCGGGTCTACGAGCCGGAAAGCCGCACGGTGCTGTTCACCTTCGACTGGACCTGAGCCGCCGGCATGGGGCCGCTCACACGCGGCCCGGCTCGGGCGTGACGATCAGATGCGCCAGCAGCGGGCGGATGCGATCGTCCTGGTAGTAGCCGCCGTACTCCGTGTAGCGCAAAAAGGCGGCATTGCAGTGGTGGCAGCGCCAGAGCGTGCAGCGGTTATACGGGTGCCAGCCCAGGGCGATGGGGGCATCCGGCGACCACTGGTTCGTGCCCTGCGGGTGATATTCATCGAGCAGTTCCCGTGTCTCCGGCGTGCCCAGCGCACCAACCTGCTGCAGATGCGAAGTCTTGTCCGCTCCCGACAAGGACTCCCAGTCCGGCCTCCACAGCACCGCGCAGTCTGCGCATCGCTGCTGCTCGGCCGCCGCCGCAGCGAAGGCCCTCAATTCGGGTTCGGGAAGGGGGGTTGAAGTTGTCATGGGGCTTGCATGCCGCCGTACTTGGCGCGCCACTTATAGAACGCGCGTTCGCTGAACCCGCATTGGCGGCAGACCTTCTCGACTGACAGGCCGGCTCGGCCTGCTTCAAGAGACCAATGATTCATTGTCTAGTAAATCGACCCTTCCTCATGTCCGTCATTCTCCAAGATGGCGGACCTCACTTCCATTCAATCGGTACGGCTATGAGGGGAAAAGTCAGTGCAACCTTCTTCAATAGAAATTCTTCTTGTTATTTTAATATTCAATCTTTTCCAGCTTCCCGAAGAAAATATAAACCTAACGTCACCATACCATATCAAATCATTTTCCATTTTTATTTGAGGAATAATTCCTTTTTTGTTGATGGTTGCGTTTTTCATCTTATCTTGAACCACTTCCATATCCATGCCAACCCATTCTCTTTCGATGAGTACAACCAAATTATCAATATCTACACGTGCTGATTCATATCCTTGATTTGAATAAGACAATGTTATTGATTTATCGACATTGGAATACGACAAAAAAACAATCACTGATATCATGGAAATTATTAAGATGAATGTTTTATTTATCTTCATTTGATTATGAACCTGCTTGGGCGACATCTCTCATAAAAGACGAGGCAGTGATTTTAACCGAATGGATTACGGTTGTATTTTCTCGATCATTATTTCTCAAATTTCCTTTGCGTAGTTAGCAACCTTTTTTGGCCCCTGAACTACAGACCAATTTTGCCGGTGTTCCTTTCCCTGATCTTCCTGCATGCCGTTGAGCAGGCGTGTGGTGCTCTCAGCCTGTTCGCCCAATATGGCCTGGGCACTGGGCGGCAGTCCGTGGTTCACGGCTATAGCGCAGGTGGCGGGTGGCCTCTTGCTGCTTGAGCCTGCGGCCCAGGCGTCGTAGGTGTAGCGGCTGTGGTGGCGCAACTGCCCTGCGTTGCCCTGGATCTGGCTGCTGCGCACGGCGATGAGTCGGTGGGCTCCGTCGTAGTGCAGTTGCTGCTGGCTGTGGTCTGCCTCGGACGTGGTGCCATCGCTGTAGTGGTAGTGCGGGCGGCGCCCGAGGCGGTCTATCTGGGTCATGAGGCGCCAGGGACCATTGGCAGGTCCACAGGGCGGAGGGCCAAAGCCCCAGAGGATGTTGCCATCGCCGCTCCTTAGTTACTCATAAGCACTCTTTAAATAAAGAGCAAGAACTCAAAAAATAGGAAACATAGAAAATTGGAACTGCCAACGAAATATACATGACCCTATATCCTTTTTTCTTTGGCACAAAAATGAATATCAAGAAAAAGCACAATATGGAAAATATTATATTGATACCTTCTAGATTGTCAGAAAGAAAATCGACGTCGCAATTATAGGAAATATAATATGAAGCAGAGAAGAATAGCCAAATTATTGCGCCATATAAAAAAATCAACAGTACACTTTTCTTCATTGTGAACCTATCTAAACGATTTCTATGGGTGCAATGTAATTTTCGATTGGCATCGGGCTCCCATATCCCGGCGCTTGCCACTCCCCATTCGTTTGTAACGTTGGAAGAGTCGCTCCCGCATTTTTAGTCACTCCTGCAACATATGAATTGTCATTGCATTCTCCATTATACATCTGACCATCTTGCACCCCAGAAATCAATGAGGCATTAGGTTTTGAGAAAAAAACAATTGCAATATGACTACGATGATTTTTTTCAGTTTCTTTAAAAATCACAAACTTTTTTTGGTTTGTCGCGTGGCGCATTGGGACTGCCAGCCCCAGCAGGGCTGGGGTATCGGCAGCTACGGTCCAGGGTGTGGTGCAGGCATATTTTGCTACCAAGATGTTCA
>MQUG01002595.1:0-10174 GCA_007213375.1 Steinernema feltiae | reverse complement strand
GACGCTCCTCAACTTCCTGCAGGAGATGCAATTCTCGCATGTTTACTTCAGTTGCTACGAAGCAAAATACAATCGACTCCTGGAGCGACAGTATTCGTGGAGGAAGGCAACTCGAATTGATGTCACGTCGATCTTAAGCGGAAGAGAATTCTTGGAAGCAGAAATCGCGGCGCTTCGATTACAAAAATGCCAAATTTCAGAGTACCTCTCGCCTAACCTATTGAACGCAATTGTAGCGCGGTTCCTGGAGGATCGGGTCAATTCGGCGAGGATTACGAGATCTCTTGTTACTTTGAACTCGAGAAAGTTGAAAAAATCCTGCGCGAAATGAAGGAAAAGAAAACGACGCGTTTCGTTCGTGAATACGCGAACCAGAATACTGGAAATGACGTATTCGCAGTTGAGGGATCGAACGGAAAAGTCCTCACCATAAGTCAGTATGGAGCGAGGTGGACACTGAGTATATAGACGATTTAGACACTCGTGTTGACTCTTGTGAGCGGATTGGATTGGAATTCTTTTTGGTATTAAACAGTTTCGATTGGTGTCGGGACAACTCATACACATTAGCAGGCTTCGTAGGATCTTCAGGCTTTGCGTCAGGTCGGCTTTCCGGTTGTTCTTCGTTCTTCCTCTAATGTACCACTAGCATCGTCTGCTTGTGGGTTTGTTGGGGCCGTAGAACCGTTTACAATATTCCAATTGTCGGATTGAATTTGAATTTGAAAAAAGCGCGAAATGCGTCATGCGTGTGGTCTTCTCTGTACGTCTGTTCTTTTCTTTTCAACAGCTTACGCGGAAAAAAGTGGCTCAGCGCAGTGCGTTAGCTCTGTTTTAGACATTCGGACACAGACATTAAACAGTTTCGATTGGTGTCGGGACAACTGGACACTGTACTATTGCATGAGAAGGGATGAAAAAAGGGCGAAGATGAAAAAGAAGACCACCGAGAAGGTTACGCATTCGCGTCAACGATATTCCGGAAGTGGGAAATTCAAAAAAGAGCTTTGACTTAAAAAACTGACTTAAAAAAAGAGACTTACGTTTCTGGTGCAAATTGTGGTATGAGTTGTTCTTGATATGAGTTTTCTGGTATTGTGACGGTCTGGCGTGGTGCATGGCCAGAGCGGCTAAGCGGGAGGTCAGGCAGAGGTGATAACCGCGACGAGCGCGACGCGACGAGCGGGTTCACTGCGAACCCCCGCACTCCGACGCCCGAGCGACGTCCGGCAGTGCCACAGGCACTCCCTCACTGTATTGAGCTGTCTTGTCTGGTGCAAGTTGTCTGGGAGTCGTCCCGTTGTCTCAACACCAATCGAAACTGTTTTTATTACCATTAATTATTTAAAACATTCATTACCAAAACGCATTCCAATCCGGCCACAAGAGTTGAAGAGTCAAAACGAGTGACAATTCGTCTATGCACTCAGTGTCCACTTCACTCCATACGTCCTTATGGTGAGGACTTTTCCGTTTGCTCCCTCAACTCCGAATTCTTCATTTCCAGTATTCTGGTTCACGTATTCACGAACGAAACGCCCCTTTTCCCTCATTTCGCAAAGGATTTTCGTTGTTTTCTCACGTTCAAAGCAACAACTGACCTCGTAGTTGCCGAATTGACCCGGATCCTCCGAGAAGCGCGCGACGATTGCGTCCAATAGGTGAGACGAGAAGTACTCTGAAATTTGGCAATTTTTCATTCGAAGCGCCGCGAGTTCTGCTTCCAAGAATTCTTTTCCGCTTATGATCATGTAGACTTCAATTCGAGTCGGCTTCCTCCTCGAATACTGTCGCTCCAGGAGTCGATTGTAGTTTGCGTTGTAGTAATCGAAGTAAACACGCGAGAAATGCTTCTCCTGAAGGAAGTTGAGGAGCGTCGATTCTTCCGGAGATTCATTAAATGTATGCCCCACGTCAAGATAGGGTTCGTTGGAGAGGAACATGACAAACTCCATGAGGACCTCCATGTCGACGTCCAAGGGCCTCAATTTAGCCACCATGCCAGGGTCCACCCATTTCTCAAAGACCTTGATCTTGCAGATAACAACGTTCTTCAGGCCTGGAGAGTTCTTCAGTTCGTCCATTGCCAGGAAGCGATCAGCTCCAGTGGGCTCTTCAGGAACCCCGAATCCGTACATCCACTTTCCATCGACAGAACCAACGTAGAACTCAATCCGCCGCTTCCTCGAGATCCGCGTCCACTCGCAGTCGGGAATCCGTCTTGGAATGTGGCATCCTTTGCAATAGGGATTGTCGCAGCATTTCCAAAGAGCGGCGACGCACTCGCCGAAAACGAGAGGCACTGAGTCCATTGTGGGTGGTGATTGACCATTCCTGGAACGCCTTAAATGGATGAACATGTGACGATCGAAGCGATGCGATCAAAAGGGAAAGCATTGCTTACCAGGGGTCATTCGAGACTTCAAATTGACTCAAAGCGACCTCCACCAACGCGGATTGATCGCCGAGGCGATGACTCCGTTGACTTTAATAAATTAGCAACAACAGCATCTTTATTCCAATCCACAAATTCACGCACTGACAACAGAAACAACAGTTTGATTTGTCATTTTCAATCTCTTCATTTTCACCGTCAGCAAAACTGCGCAAACTAGCGTATACGCTGAGCACAGAGCCACTTGAAATGGGCCAATTATGACCGTAAGCAGGATGCCCATCCAGGAGAACGGTTGCAGAATGAGATTAGGTAGTACGACGATGAAAAGTTCAGCGCTCATCTGGTAGAGAACCACTTTGTTAGCCTGAAAATCAATCTATCGTCAAATCAATCGTTCTTCCGATGCAGTTCGTTACCGCCTTGATGCTCCTCGTCACGTACGATTCCTGTTGTTTTCTCAAAAATTTCTTTGCTTCAATTAAGAAGATTACAGTAATCACAACGCTCAGGCAGCAGAAGACGTCCTTGGCCAGCGACACTCTCCTCAAAACATCAACGCTAACGACCGTGTTGAAAGCGGGTGTTGATGAGGAGAGCGGAGCGTCAAAGCCGCTATAGAATATGACCAGAGCGGCGAGGAGGCTTAGTACAGTAAAACAGAAACTGATGCACTGAGCGGGCCGAGCGTATTTCACATGATAGAGCAACGGCGCGCGCATCGCCAACAGCCGATCGGCTGCTGTACACCAATTGCTGACAATAATAGCGACAGCGGAGGCGAACGTGACGTTTCCTAGCCAGAAAACGACGTGTGGGTTCCAATCAGCGCGGCCGAACACTATCAGACAGTAGCCGGAGTAGGCGACAGAGCTGATGTTGAAGAGGACGTCCAGAAGTACAGATTGAAGGAGGACGGCGTAGTGGCGCGTTTGTTTGTTGTGTGAATTGCAGTACAAACTGAGGATTCGAATGTTCAGAACGAAGGATACGGTACTGCAGAGGAGAGCGGTGATGAAGAATGCGACCGGTGAGACGAGCGCCATGAGGGAAGGGAAGAAGACGAAGAGTTCAGCGGTGAAACACAACAGGAATAAAAGCGTTTCTGACGTTTAAGCGATTCATATTCAACTTGAAAAGCACCTGCCTGCGCTACAGCAGAATTGCTGATGTATGTGTTCCGAGAATTAGACCAAAAAGTAAGTGTTTAGCTTGAGGTGAAGGTCAATTCTTTCAAACACGTCGCTTTAGCTTTTGATCGCATCGCTTTGAACGTCACACGTTCGTCCATTTAAGGCGTTCCAGGAATGGTCAATCACCACCACCACCAACGATCATGGACTCAGTGCCTCTCGTCTTCAGCGAGCGCGTTGCCGCGTTCTGGAAATGCTGCGACAATCCCTATTGCGGAGGACGCCACACTCACCGACGAATTCCCGACTGCGAGTGGACGCGGATCTCGAGGAAGCGGTGGATTGAGTTCTACGTTGTCATGGAGAATGGAAAGTGGACTTACGGATTCGGGGATCCTAAAGAGATGGACGCTGATCGCTTCCTGGCAATGGACGAACTGAAGAATTCACCAGGCCTGAAGAACGTTGTTATCCGTGAAATCTGCGTTTATGATAAATGGTTGAACCCAGACACGGTGGCTAAATTGAGACCCTTGGACGTCGACATGGAGGTCCTCATGAAATTCGTCCTCTTTCTCTCCAATGAACCCTTTCTTCGCGTACATTCACTTTGGCATACATTTCCTGAAACATTCGCCTCTCCGGAAGAATCGACGCTCCTCAACTTCCTTCAGGAGATGCATTTCTCGCATGTTTACTTCCATCACTACAATGCAAACTACAACCGACTCCTGGAGCGACAGTATTCGAGGAGGAAGGCAACTCGAATTCACGTCACGTCGATCGAAAGCGGAAAAGAATTCTTGGAAGCAGAACTCGCTGCAGTTCGAATGAAAAAATGCAAAATTTCAGAGTCCCTCTCGCCTTACGTAGTGGACGCGATCGTCGCGCGCTTCCTGGAGGATCCGAAATCAATTCGGCGAGGATTACGAGATCTATTGTTACTTCACAATCGATGAAACAGCAAAAATTTTTTGCGAAATGAGGGAGAAAACGCGTTTCGTTCGTGAATACGCGAACGAGAAGACTGGAAAAACCGAATTCGCAGTTGAGGGAGCGAATGGAAAAGTCCTCACCATAAATTCGCAGTTTGGATTGACGTTGACAATGAGTGCATAGACGAGTTAGATGCGTTAGATGCGTTGTTTTGACTCTTGTGAGCGGATTGGACTGCATTTTGGTAATAAATTCTTTGATATTAAACAGTTTCGATTGGTGTCGGGACAACTAATCCCAGACAACTCATATACTCATATTTTGGAGCGCCGGCTGATGTCCTGGGAGCTGAGACGTATTCATTGCACTCACGAGAACGGATGAGCTCTAAATCTAAATCGTTTCTACAAGTGGACATCAAAGACTCAGAAAAATCAGATTAAAAGACAAAAAGTTACAACGTTCTGTTTTTGGTATCCTGTTGGTGAACCAAAAAAAAAACAGTCCGCGTGTACCCCGCATCGCTTTGAAAGTCACACGTTCATTCATATAAGCCAGCGAAAGTCGACCACCACAACCACCCACAATGGACCGAGTTGCTCTCGCCTTCCGCGAGCGCGTCGCCGCGTTCTGGAAATGCTGCGACGAAGTTGACTGCGGAGGATGCCACGTTCGACGACGAATTCCCGACTGCGAGTGGACGCGGATCTCGATGAAGCGGCGGATTGAGTTCTACGTTGGCTCTGTTGCTGGAAAATGGATGTACGGATTCAGAGATACGGTGGTCGCTATTTGACGATGGACGAACTGAAGAACTCTCCAAACATGAAGAACGTTGTTATCTGCAAAATCAACGTTTTTGGGGAATGGGCGGAACTCATGGTGAGCGAAATGAGACCCTTGGACGTCGACATGGAGGTCCTCATGAAATTCGTCTTCTTCCTCTCCAATGAACCCTTTCTTCACGTGGGCCGTATATCCCCTGAAAGTTTGGCCTCTCCGGAAGGATCGACGCTCCTCAACTTCCTTCAGGAGATGCATTTCTCGCATGTTAACTTTGCTTACTACAAAGCAAAATACAACCGAATCCTGAAGCGACAGAATTCGAGGAGGAAGACAACTCAAATTGGGGTCATTTCTATCGCAAGCGGAGCAGTATTCTTGGAAGCGGAACTCGCGGCGATTCGAATCAAAAACTTTAGCACTTCAGAGTCCCTCTCGCCTAACCTATTGGACACGATCGTCTCGCGCTTCGTGGAGGATCCGGGTCAATTCGGAAAAGACTACAAAATCAGTTGTTACTTTGAACTCGAGAAAACAAAAGAAATCCTTCGCGAAATGAGGGAAAAGGGGCGTTTCGTTCGTGCATACGTGAATCAGAAACCTGGAATAACCGAATTCGCAGTTGAGGGATCGAACGGAAAAGTCCTCACCATAACTTCGAAGTTTGGATTGACGCGGACAATTGACATAGACATTCGAATTTGAAAAAAACGCGAAACGCGTCAAGCGTGTGGTCTTCTCTGTACGTCTGTCTGTTTCTTTTCAACAGCGGTCGCGGAAAAAAAGTGGCCCAGCGCAGTGCCGTTAGCTCTGTTTCGGACATCCGGACACAGACATTAAACAGTTTTACGTTAAACCGCAAATCGCATAATTTTGAGTGATTCTTGACACAGTTTATACCCACTCGCGGGAGAGAGTGACACGGCATAACAGCGCCAGAGACGAGGAAGTGAACGGTTCAACGGTTTATTTCTCAGATCAATTGAATGTAAAGAGACGTAGAAGAAGAGACGAAAAGCAGGATCCGGAAAGGTGACAACTCTCGAGGATGGGTCGGAATATACTGGACGCCCTGCGTAACCTTCTCGGTGGTCTTCTGTTTCATCTTCGCCCTTCTCGTGCAAGAGTCCCGTGTTATGAGTTGTCCGAGATATGAGTTCTCTGGTATTGAGTTGTCTGGAAGTTGTCCCGTTGTCCTAACACCAATAGCAACTGTTTAATACCAAAGAATTTATTACCAAAACGCATTCCAATCAGCCCACAAGAGTCAAAGGGTCAAAACGAGTGCCAACTCGTCTATGCACTCAGTATCCACTTCACTCCAAACTGCTTTATGGTGAGGAATTTTCCGTTCGATCCCTCAACTGCGAATTGGTAATTTCCAGTATTCATGTTCGCGTATTCACGAACGAAACGCGTCGTTTTCTTTATTTCGTGCAGGATTTTTGTTGTTTTCTCGCGTTCAAAGTAACAAGTGACTTCGTAGTCTTTTCCGAATGGATTCGGGTCCTCCAAGGAGCGCGCGACGATCGCGTCCAATAGGTGAGGCGAGAGGTACTCTACAATCCAAAATTTTTTGATTCGAAGCGCCGCGAGTTCGGCTTCCAAGAATTCTTTTCCGCTTTGGATATTGAAGACTTCAATTCGAGTCGGCTTCCTCCTCGAATTCTGTCGCTCCAGGAGTCGATTGTAGTTTGCATTGTAGTGATCGAAGTAAACATGCGAGAAATGCATCTCTTGAAGGAAGTTGAGGAGCGTCGATTCTTCCGGAGAGGCGAATGTTTCAGGAAATGTATGCCAAAGTGAATGTACGCGAAGAAAGGGTTCATTGGAGAGGAAAAATACGAATTTCAAGAGGACCTCCATGTCGACGTCCAAGGGCCTCAAATTAGCCACCATGCCAGGGTCCACCCATTTCTCAGAAACAGTGATTTTGCAGATAACAACGTTCTTCATGTTTGGAGAGTTTTTCAGTTCATCCATTGTCAGGAAGCGATTAGCTCCTGTGGGCTCTTCAGGATCCCCGAATCCGTAAATCCACTTTCCAGTAACAGAGCCAACGTTGAACTCAATTCGCCGCTTCCGCGAGATCCGCGTCCACTCGCAGTCGGGAATTCGTCGTCGAACGTGGCATCCTCCGCAGTCAACTTCGTCGCAGCATTTCCAAAGAGCGGCGACGCTCTCGCGGAAGATTCGAGGCACTCGGTCCATTGGCGGTTGGGGGTGATGATTGACCATTCCAGGAACGCCTTAAATGGATGAACGTGTGACGAACAAAGCGACGCAATAAAAGCTAAAGCGACGCGTTTGCTTACATTTTTGGGAGTTACAGTTATGTAGAATGTTTGAAGGTGTTTTTTAAAGGGTGCAGTTAGAAGAACTAAATTGCGTTCTAACAGCGGAGGCGAACGTGACGTCTCCGAGCCAGAAAACGACGTGTGGGTTCCAATCCGAGCGGCCGAACACTATCAGACAGTAGCCGGAGTAGGCGACAGAGCTGATGTTGAAGAGGACGTCCAGAAGTACAGATTGAAGGAGGACGGCGTAGTGGCGCGTTTGTTTGTTGTGTGAATTGCAGTACAAACTGAGGATTCGAATGTTCAGAACGAAGGATACGGTACTGCAGAGGAGAGCGGTGATGAAGAATGCGACCGGTGAGACGAGCGCCATGAGGGAAGGGAAGAAGACGAAGAGTTCAGCGGTGAAACACAACAGGAATAAACGCGTTTCTGATGTTTAAGCGATTCATATTCAACTTGAAAAGCACCTGTTTGCGCTACAGCAGAATTGCTGATGTGTGTGTTCCGAGAATTAGACCAAAAAGTAAGTGTTTAGCTTGAGGTGAAGGTCAATTCGTTCAAACGCGGATTTGTTTTCTTGTCAAAGCGCCGCTCATCGATTGGTGGTCGTAGTCGTTGATTACACTGCAATTTGCGAAGCTTGCGCTAGTTGCGATGCAATCGAAGAGAAGAGAACAAGAAATTTGAATCTTTTGGGCCGAGCAGCTGCTCTCTCGAATCAAGCAAACACTGCGGCTAAAAGCTGTGTTACGCAGCTTTAATTTTAACACAAATCAGCCACAAATTAGCCATTTGGTCACAAATTTGACGAGAAAATTGGCGCCAATTTTGCCAAATGTAAAAAAAAAATTTGTCAGCGGAGATCGCGTAGCGCGTCAATAACCAACGTAGAATGGACCTAGGATCAAATACACAAAAAAGTCTATTTCTAGCCAACTTTTTGAGCGGGTACTGTAAGTGCTCAGTAAGGAATTAGTGATTCCTCCGGTGGCTCTAAGGTGGTTTTCCCTTTGATGCGTGTTGGATACCCGAGAGCGGAGAGTCTGGCGACTTTATTGGAGGCTCGCTCGGGGTCCAAAGGTCCGAGTGATGATAACACGCGCTCATAAATCGGGTCACAGGGCGCGCGTCTGTTTGCTTTACGATATGGGCGGCCCTCAGTCACAGCTCCAAAACCGAAACTATTGTGGCAGAATCGTCAAAATCTGCGGATTTCAGGATTTTTGTAAAATTCTGACTGTTGCATCGTGTTTGCCGACATCGAATTGACCATGAACCCTCACATACTGTAGAAACCGATCGATAAGTTCTATGTTGTACCAACTGATCCTTCAAGTTCTACAGTTTCAGTTCAGTTCAGCTTAATTGAATTGTGAACGCATCGCTTTGAAAGTCACACGTTCATTCATATAAGCCAGCGAGGTCGACCACCACAACCACCCACAATGAACCGAGTTGCTCTCGCCTTCCGCGAACGCGTTGCCGCGTTCTGGAAATGCTGCGACGAAGTTGGCTGCGGAGGATGCCACGTTCAACGACGAATTCCTGACTGCGAGTGGACGCGGATCTCGAGGAAACGGCGGATTGTATTCCACATAGGAACGGAGAACGGAAGTGGATTTACGGATTCGGGATCCTGAAAGATCGACGCGGACCGCCTCTGACGATGGCCGAACTGAAGAATTATCCAATTTGAAAAACATTGTGATAAGTAGAATCAACGTTTTTCAGAATTGGAGAAGCCGCGATATCGTCACCAATTTGATATCGCTGGACTTTGCCATGGAGGTCCTCATGAAATTCGTCAGCTTTCTCTCCAATGAACCTCGTCTTGTTTTTACTTCTTCTACGGCTTCTACAGGTCTTCTACGCGTTCCCACTGAATCATTCGACGCTCCGCAAGGCCGAACGCTCCTCCAATGGCTCGAGAAGATGCACTTGTCGAGTATTTTTATCCAAACCTACAAAGCAAAATACAATCGACTCCTGGAGCGACAGTATTCGAGGAGGAAGGTGATTCCATTGAGGTCATTTTGATCGAAAGCGAAAAGAATTCTTGGAAGCAGAATCGCGGCGCTTCGAATCAGAAAATGTTTTTATTTTGATTTTATCTCGACTACCATAATTGACACAATCGTCAAGCGCTTCTTGAAGGCCCGAGTCAGTTCGGCGAGGATTACAACATCAAATGTCATTTCAGAAATGACATAGTGAAGAAACTCTTGAAAGGATACAAAGAAAAGAATGAATGCACCACCGAGGATGACTTCAAATTCACATTTCGAGGGCCGAAGAGGAGAATTCTCACAGTGAAGAATAAACCGTGTCTCTGCCGGGTGTCTCTGCGTGCAAAAACCAGAGAGTAATGTTTTGTTTTAATGCAGGTTTGATATGATATTTACGAATAAATACAACTGAACATGCACGTTTGCCATGTGATGCAATACACTGCGCGCTAGCAGATTGACCATTATCATCAATTCACTCTTGCCAGCGCTCAGATTCGGTACGGCTGAGAGACCCTCAGTGCCGCTGGCCCGCACCCGCTAGAAACCCAACGCGAACACATCGACGTTAATGCGAGTACCGGTAGCTCTTCCTTTACGAATAACTAGGGAAACCAAACT
>MQUG01002586.1:0-10929 GCA_007213375.1 Steinernema feltiae | reverse complement strand
TTTTCCTTGCAGCCTGGCTTGCATTACGTTCTTTGATCAGATCTGACATTGGCCTGCGTTCCTAAACTTTCCAAACTGACCAAGCCGCCCTTAGGCTCGTGAATTATTTGTCTTTAAAGGAATGGTTCGGTGAGCGCGGCTTGCAGCCTGACTCAGGTCATTCCTGACCCTTTTTCCTGCAGCCTGGCTTACAATGTGTCCTCCTGCGTCCTCCTAACCTCTGACACCCCGCTCTGTGATTACGTGTTTGGGCATTTAAATCTAATTTATCCTACAAAAGTCGAAGAGAAAGCAGCATTGTGGTTCATTTGCCCGTAGATCACCGAAATCGAGTTTTAATTCAGATTCAACATCGAGAATCTGTTGATCGTCTTCTTTCCAGCAATCGGGATGATGCGTTTCACCGGCGCCGAAGTGAGGCGGACGAGTTGAGGTTCGCGCGGGCGGACGTCGCTGGGATCATCATGATCTTGGAGTGCGGCTGCGCGGGCGCGAACGGCGGTTCGTCGTCGTAGTCGTGGTGATGTCTGTTTCGAACTCGCGGATGCGGCTTCTTCTGCACCAACATAGGCAGCAGAGGCGCTCGCACCGGTTTCGGCCGCTGAGGGGCTGGAGCGGATGCGGGCGGTCGAGCAATTCCTTTGGCGATCGACGCTAAGTCGGTTGAAGCGGTTTGAGAGTTGATTTCCTGGGTTGACTCGTTTCTGGTCTGCTGGGAAGACTGGGGAACTCGTTTGCGGGATTTCTGGGCCGAGTTTGGAGTGACTCGGAAGGATGGCGGGCGGTGTCTGGAGGAGGCGCTGAGGGCGGGGAACGCCTGCACAGTGCTGACTGGAGGAGGAGGAGGCGTCGGTGCAGTTCTTGGAGCGTTCGCCCTGATCGCTGCGAATGCGCGACCAACAGCGGCGCTCGAAGAACTCGGATTCGGACTCGGCGAACGTCGGCGTTGCGCGCCGCGGTTGTAGTGAAAGTCGACCGGCAGAACGTGCCGACTGCCGCCGCTGTGGCTCTGCGCCAAGTGCACCTGCAAGTCAAAGTCGTTGAGGAACACGATCCCCATCTCCCTGCAGTCCGCGTTCGTGCACGTATAGTGCTGTTTCGCATAGTGCGCGTGGAGCTCCGTTCTGGCCCTGAAATTAGAGGTTAGCGATGACAGCGACGATGGGATGGACGGACCTGTAGAACAAGTTGGCTTTTCCTTCCGCTTCGCAGAGTTGACAGAAGAAATGATCCTGGCGGAGATGGCGATACTGCGCGTCGCCGTCGAAGAATCGATCGGAGCAAAGAGACATTGGGGATGACCTGAAAGGTTGGAATTTGAAGATGCGATCAACGAATGCGGTTTTAGACTAAATTTGGATTTAGTTTTTGTGTCTAGTCACTCAATAAGACCAAAATTGCGATTTTTGTGTCAAAACGAAGATGCAAACTGACCTTTCAGGCTCTTGTCGTCCTTGTCGCCTTTCTTCAAGTGCATCTGCAGTGATTCACTCGAGTAGACCTTCCGCTCCCACGAGAACAATCGGAGACCGTCGGTGCAGATGTGGCAGAAGAAGAGGCGATGCTTCTGGCCGTAGTGGATCCGGAGGCTCTCGAAGTTGGGCACAATGCAGCGAGTTTCTCTGAAAACCAATCATGATCAGTTTGCTCATTCGAATTTCGCCATTTCTGGCTTTGAACCGTGACTTACGCGTTGGTGCAGATCTGACACGTGTGCGACAAATAGCGATCGTATGCTTCTTTCGCGTACTCGCTTTCGAATTTGACCCGAAAATCTCTCGTATCGGCGTTGTCCAGGAACGCTGTGGACTGAAGGTTCCATTCAACGCCGCAGAACTTGACGAAATACATCTGAAAGGAGGGAAGAAATGAATGAAAATGGACTGATTACTGTAGCATACCGTTTCTATTTCCGTGCGGCATTGGGGACAACTCCTGTGCTCCTGGATGACGCGCATGCGAATCGCGCATTCCATACACACCTGATGCATGCAATCGCCGATCCCGAACAGATCGGAGACCTTGCAGCAGAGGACGCATTCCTGCAGGACGCCTTCGAAGGGAAGACCCTGGTGGGAGTCGCGATCGGCGAGAGAAATCGCCAAGTGCATTTCCGTGTGTTCCTCGCGGGTCAACGCCTTCTTCTTCGGAGCTCTTGGTCGGTGATCGCGGCGTTTACCGCCAGGATTCTTCGGAGGCGAACTGCCAGAAGGTCCGTCTCCTGCGGGGGACGCCGTGGATGGACCTTCACCGCTGTTGCGTTTGTTCGTCCGCGGTTTCTTCGCCTTTCGCTCCTTCGTGTGCTCGTTCTTGGCGTTGTTTTGGTCGTTGTTGGTTGCGGTCGGGTTGGCGGACATCGTTGTTGGAATAACTTGAAACGATTCGTTCTGAATAACTTGGGTTCGTGGCAGAAGCAAGGAACACGCAAACAGCAACTAGAAATGAGGGATCGCCACGTAAATGGAGCATCGGAAGCAATGCGCGTTGCATTTTAGGAGAGAAAGCAATGCTTGAAAAGCGGGAACGAGAGGCTCAAAGGCCATTCGTCCAGCCTCCACAGAAGTCAAACTACGAGCGAGAAGTTGAAGTGAGTCAGCCACGAGAGCAGCGGTTCTCATTACGAGTGATCCAATCGAGTTTCCGTCCCAACAAACAAGACAAACCGTGACGTTGCGCCCATGTTGTGCAATCGTGACGTGATGCTGAACCGAACAGTCGCATTGTCGCAGTTCGCGCCAAGACCAGAAGAGCTTGCAACTTCTCACTTGTTGCCGGTGGCGTTGGTAAGCAGCCGTTAGCCACATTGATTGCCGTAAAAGCCGCGTTCTCATGGGAAGAAAATGTTCAAAAGTGTCGTTTTCGCGGCTCACTTTCGTTTCACCGTTGCGTGGAGTCAATCCTTTTTCCCTCTTTCCCTCCTACGAAGAATCTTCTCAAATGAAATTCATCCGTCTTTCGCTTGACTCATCTTGCCAGCTAAACTGAACCCCAGTCGATGTGCATCACCGTTTTGAGAGAATCCATTGGTTTGTGTGGCGATCAGCGGAAATTGTTGTGATTGACTCAAGTTGAAGAGTTTACAAACGGAATTTTGAAATCATCTTTGCTAAAAGAAGACTGCTGCGGACAGCCCTGGGCCTCTCATCCAGGGTTCTGAGCCAAATCACCGTAGCTCGGATGTCAATTCGCCAAATTGTTATCAGAAGTCTTATTTTAGTCTTTTTGACAATTCAGTTATCGCGGCTTGTGGACTACTTATTACGCGGTTCGAAACACAGCAAAACGTTCAAAGATCGTTTTTGGAGTCATTTGGGAGATCACTGAGATACACATACACAATTCCTGAATCAAGCTGAACATCGAAGACCAATAGGATCCTTTGTTGATAAGGCTAACTTCGCACCAGTCATAACATTCTATGAGCCAAAAAACAGCAAATAACGACTTTAGTTCTAATCATCTTCTCCGTTGATCAACGTGTGTTTGCGGTCTATGTAGATTTCGAGGTGAAAATTGAAAAAATCTTGGATTTCTTTGTTTTCTGGAGCACCTGCTCGTCCACGGCCGTTCGAAGAGTTCTAAACTTGAACACAATAGAAGGATTGAAGTAGCGAAGAGCAGCAAACCTGTTGAAAACGAGGTAAACGACGACGATGACCCCGGGGAGAGAGCGGAAGATGAGCGAGAAGACGATGATCGCTTCCGCTTTCAGAAGAACGTCTTCGGAGTAGACGATGGCGGCGCGAGTGAGCGAAATGTAGAGAAAAGGGATGAGCGCCTGGAGCGAGAGCTTCACTTCCTCTTTGCTCACTTTTCCCCTCTGAAAATCGACATTTGAGAGATGTGAAGCGCTTGAAGTGGCTTCCAGTACCAGGATGACGATGTTGCCGATGAGAATCGCGTAGATTCCGACGCCTCCGAGAATGAATCCACCGACGACGTAGTCAAGGCGCTGGTCGATGCCGAGCGAGAGTCGATCGACGAAATCGAACAAGAAATCGTGGGCGTTGTAGCCGAAGGTCAATCCGAGGAGAATGGTAGTTGTGACGATGGCCAACATGCTGGGCCAGACGAGCCAGAGGAGCACCTGGAATCGGGCAAAGTGAACAGAGAAAGACGAGACAGAGCTACCCGCGAGATTAACTGGAGAGAAACGTTGCGAACGAAGAACGCGAGTCGCTGGAGCGCCTGGAGGAAGGAGAGCATGCAGAGGCAGATTGGACCGAAATACGCGATTATGGATCCGGCCTGAATGAAGATGAAAATCAGAAAATTCAGCTCCCAACTCACCGTTACGATGCTGGCGGGAAAGATGCACAAATCGTGGAACAAAGCGATCAGCCCGATCTCCAGAGTGGAGAGCGCAAGGAGCGAGTTGGCGGAGCAGATGTGGAAGATGATCTGATAGGCAGTCAGTATCCACAGCGCTCGGTCCTTCCAGATCGCCTAAACGCTTCAGTTTAGGTGTTTCAGGAAGCAACGTGTCACTCCAACCCAAAGCAAACAGAGATTCGAGGGGAACGCAAGGAGAAATATGAAGACATTCAGCGTGCCGATCAACTGCGGATCGACGATCGGACTGACGCGCTCTGGTGCCATCTTCGCTTCTGGCTGCCATTGCGGAGGATGAAGCGGGTTTAAATCCGAACGCGTGGCGAGTGAAATGGGGCGAACGAGGTTAGTTGAAACCGTGGGTTTCAACTGAATTCCGCGAATTGCATTCGAATTATTTCTGCCGTCATTTTCTTAAATTTCAAAAATTGGTGCTTTCGCGAATGCTCGCTGGATGCCAGAGATGATTCTAGCGCAAATATTGAGTGAATTACGAAATTTTTGAAGCACAAACGAGTGGATTGAGGTCATGGGTGAGCAGGGAGAAGAACGCGTTTGAGGGAACTGTGGCTGCAAGGCTGCTCAATTTAATCTTGCTTGTCGGCATTTCTCCAAATTGGGTTTGATCAGGAGGGAGGAACTCCGCAAACGCGTTGTGTGTCATTCACCCAGCTACAAACGCGTTCATTCATCATTCTAATCAAATGCGCCAAAATGAAGACTTTGCATGAGTGGATTGCCAACAGATTCAATCTTCTGCTACCTGAGACTCTCAGTGATAGACGGTACGGCGACATTCTTGAATTTTTCATTTTGCACGCTCCGCATTCTCCAACTGAGGCATTCAGAGGATACAGATGCGCACAGCCTTCATTCAAAACACAGAATCCTGTTTTTCTGACCTTGGAAAGTGCGCTTAAATGCGGCGTTGACCGCGTTCGTCCGTTCAGTTCGCCATGAAATCGATCGCCGTTCTTCTCTTCTGTCTTTTAGCTCTGTTTCACCTGAGTGCAGCTGCCACTGAACCCTATGTTGACCGTAAGTCCTCGCCTTCTTTTCCGATAACCCAACCATTCAGCCCATTGCGTCGGCGTCACCTGCAAGAAGAACGAAATCTGCGAGGGAATCACGAAGGACGGCGTTCATTGGTTCCCCGAGTGCATTCCCATCCTCCACAGCCTGTAGTTCAACCTGATAAACCCGTTTTCCACTTCTCAACTCGTCACACACAAATAGGTGGAACCGCCGTTCATTCCCACTTTTTGACTTCTAAAATGCGTTTTGCACTCTTATTCCTCGTTGCGTTGTTGAGTCTCGTTGCAGCTGCCACTCTGCCTCCCTACGGTCAGTTTTCGCTCTTTTGAAGGGAATTCAGTATTTGTGATTCAGACGTGTGGAAGAAGGTCTGCGGTGGACACAAATGCGCCCCTCCGAAGCAGTGCAATGTGCGCGCGGAAATGACGCCCGAATGTGTGAATTGATGCTCTGAATAAAGGTTGATTGGCTACTTGGCGGCACTTCTTGCGTATTTCGTATTTTCGTCTAAATTGAGTCATGTTTTGTGGATGTCCGTTGATGGAGAATCCAGGCGCGCATAAAGAATGCTGCCGGATTCTATGACAGAGACTTGAAAAGCCTTAAACGTCTGTAAATGCTACGATTTTGACTGACCAAGGAGCAATGGAAATAAGCAATTAAGAGTACTACGGTACAGGTCAATAGGCAATTTAGTGCTCGCTGCTCGTTCCTCATCGTTGAACTTGTTGACACGAGTTTAGCTGCTCAAACAAAGAATGAACCTAAAAGTCGATTACATGACATAATCTCCTCATCCCTTGTCTTTGATTTCAAATGAATTTATCGGTCAAATCAACAGCAAAGCAGATCAAATCGTTCATTTTCCGTTTCCTGCTACACATTCAACCCAGAAACCGTTCGACTGATTGTGAGGTCCGACAACCTTGCATTTGTCGTGCTCACCGCACTTGACGTGTTTGCAGATTCCAACAGCATCGAACGCTAAATTCAGGGATTACCGATTCGTCCCACAGCCACTTGGATTCCAACTTATTTTGTGCAAATAGGCCGGAAGAGGCTGAGGAATAGCGAATTGCGCGGCGGTTACACCGAACAACGCCAAGAAGAGAGCGGAGAGGAGGAGGAGGCGCATTTTGTGAAATGGGAGACGCGAAAGCTGAAGAATTGGGTTATAAACGCTGAAACGTTCCACTGGAACACTTCCTTATCACGTTCAAGGTCGACTGAAAGCGATTTGGGGGTTTTTGCTGACAGGAGTGATTGGCAGGGCATGGAATTCCCTTTCAATCGAGTTTGTGAGCGGCGGAACAGGGTTGAGATCGCCATTGTGGCGACAAAATTCGTCTTTTCCTTTAATCTTTTATGAAAACAGGGCTGAACATGATTGAAATCGTATTTATTGAAGCTTCGAGGTTAACAGAGCGAATTCTTCATTTCCCAGCCGCCGGAACGCATTCAACGCGGAACACGCTGGAAAGCTTGGGAGGGGCGACCACGCTGCACTTGTCGTGCGGACCACATTTGACGTATTTGCACAGACCAACCGCGTCAATCGCTGAAAATTCACCCATTACGGAGCTTCAAGGCGATCGTCCCAAGAGTCTCACTTATGCCGGGAAGGTAGGGCGCCGGTGTTGGCGGCATTTCTACAGCATTGCGTCCAAGAAACGAGTTGAACTGAGGCATTTGAGCCGCAGTGAGGCTGACTAGAGCCACAAGGAGAGCTGAGAGGAGCAGAGAACGCATTTAGGGCGATGATAAAAGTGAAAGTTCAAGAACTCGCTTATAAACGTCACCGCACCGTTCCACCCGAACGTTTCCGCATCGGATTCAAGGTCAGTCAAGGCGCGTTTGGACTGTGAATTCAATCTTTCGCTGATCGAAGAAGTTGAACATCTGCACGGTTTCTAATTAGCAGAATGAGGCGCCGGGTTAATCGTTTATCCGAGTTCGTCTTACTTTCTGTGTTCCTCTATTTCTCAAGTAAACGGTGTAAAGTCAATAAAATCACTGCAGAGCGCCCTATGAGGTTATAGAGACGTCCCACAGACAGAGAGTGAAATGCTCAAAATTTGAGTTTTCTTCTAAATGGGCGCCAAATGTCCGTTGATTGCCATCTGTTCGTGTCAGCACCGTGTCTTTTTTTCAAACGCTTGCATTTATTGATACAATCATAGTCTTCAAACCGGCGAAACGCACATGACTGTGAAGCTGCTTTGACGCTGTGAAGGCTCGATAACCTCGCATCTACCGTAGTTGGAGCACTTCACGTGGCGGCAAATGGCTTCAGCATCAATGACTGAAATCGCACGAAGTCAAGCAGGAAATACGATAAAGTTGTTTTTACTCATCGCTGGGCCGTTGTCGACTTCCAAATATCTGTACGGCGCTACGGGCACACTGGTAGCCGAAGTGAGGAGGCTGACGAAACCAAGAGAAGAGCAGGGATAAGAAGGAAACGCATCTTGATTGCGATGAGAACGAAGTTCAGGGATTCCCTTAAATTCAGCGACGCGCGTTCCACCTGCACGTTTCCTCATCGATAAAAACTCGGATTGTCGTTGAGCGGATAGCACCGCGGAGCCAGGAGAAGAGGAGGAGCGCCGACAGGAAGGTAGACGCAAGTGTGGTCGGGTGGACAGACCAAGTCTTCACAACGCGCTGAAATGAGAAGAGATACTGTATGGTACACTCCAAGCCAGCAGGGATTACGGTCTTCAAACAGCGATTTCTTCGCGAGAGCCGGCGATGAGAGGAGAAGACAGAAAATAAGAATTTTCATAATTCTTCCGCCGTTCCGTACGTGGAACGTTCCATTAAATGCGATTTCTCAAGGTCAAAGCAACATGTTTAACAAGAAACGTGGTTGAGTAACAGGTTCGCAGCAATGAGCTCGCAGTTCGCCGTTTCGCTCCGCGATCAAGACTCTGGACAGAGCTAACCTGAATCCAAAGACCTGATACGACCAAAGATGTATTACAACCCACAAACGCACAACTAAAGATCGACTGAAATTGCACACACGTCGCACTTTATTGCGAAACAACCTGAAACGAACGATAAATTGCGCTCTCAAACGATTACGTCAACCATAAGTTTATTAAACGTTGCGTGAGGTTCACAATCATTCAATGCCCAAATAATATCAACAACAAAATTACAAAAATCGTCGATGCTGCGATGAGCGCGCAACAATCTCACATGAACACTAATTCTGCTCGAATGTAACAACAAACGCGCTATGACAACCAGGAGTCACTGCAATTTCAACTCCATCTGACCGCTCCCACTGCATTCCTTCAGTCCGCAAATCCGTCTTGAAGTCGTTCAACGCAGATTCTTTAAAAGAGAATTTCAAACTATACTTCTGCACCTGAGTAACCGGTTTGTGGAACAACTCTTCAAAGAATTCCATGTCGAAATTGGCGTTCGCAACGTTGAACTTCAGATTTTCCCATTTTGTGTGAAGGGCGGCGTCCCTCACCGCCTCCTTCAATGAAGGCGAACAGGCGGTCCCATAAACATCCAGGTTCTTCAAAAATTCGGACGTCACGTGAGGCAGAAGGAAGTCTAAAAGTGGAGAGAGACTGAAAGCGGAGGTAATTGCAACGAAAGTCGAGTTTTCGTAGATCGAAAGCAACTTCAGAAGGTCTTCCTGTGGCCAGTTCATGGTAAAATTCGCAGAAAGCCTCGCCATATTCACACACGGAAGCGTGTAATTGGCGATTTCCAGAATCTCTTCGAACGAAGAGTTATTAGAACATGTTAAATTGATCGCAGAAACGTTCACAATTCGGATATTTCTTCTGTTCTGTTCTTTCAGCTTCAAAAAGGTCATGACAGCGCTTCCGTGCCCGAGATCGTACGACCAACCAGCTCTTTCCGTGTGGCTGATGAACAACTCCCAATTCTGCCGCTTCTTGGCGTCATCCACAGCTGCTGTCCGCCAGATTCCACTCGGAAATGCGCCTCCAATTGACGAAGGCGTCTCAAGAGTAGCAACCACGGAGCTGCAGAAGGCGAAGGGCACGGCGTCCATCGTTTCGACTGCGATTGTGGGTGCAGATCTGAACATAAATGGATTAATCCTCGCTCCGTGTCGCATCGCTTTCAGCATGTAGTCGCCGATGAAGCGATGCGACGCGACCTGATAGGATTTGAGCAGCTTCGCGTACAGTAACCCCACGTCGACGCCGTCGAGCGAGGCGCTCTCTTCGTCGGAGATCCGACTCAGCGAAGATGCGCTGTTGGGGACGCGCTGCCGCGCTACGGCGGTGCGAATGCGAATGCGCGAGAGCCGGCGATGAGAGGAGAAGACAGAAAATAAGAATTTTCATAATTCTTCCGCCGTTCCGTACGTGGAACGTTCTCCATTAAATGCGATTTCTCAAGGTCAAAGCAACATGTTTAACAAGAAACGTGGTTGAGGAACGATGAGCTCGCAGTTCGCCGTTTCGCTCCGCGATCAAGACTCTGGACAGAGCTAACCTGAATCCATTTATTGGCGACCAAACAGGATCTATTGTTATTACAGTTCAATCCACGGGTCACTCGATAGCAGGCCTTTTTGGGCATCCTTCTATTTCACCTCCGTTCTCTTTTGGATCACCTTCTCCTCTCTCCCTCTCGTGCTATTGAAGCGCTAGAAATCGATTTTATTCCCACTTCGACATACTGTACATGCACAAGTCCCGGTGGACTCTAAGGCGCTGCCGCGAGATATGGGAATGGAGGGGTGAACCCGTGCTGCGTGAGATACCATACAACAGAAATCAGGTCAGATTGTGGAATGAAAGACTGAAGACACGAGCTCCGAGGCGGTCGTTCACACCTCCAACGACGCCTCCTTTCCCTCCTCGTCGATCTTCGCGTGGTCGACGGGACATGGAAGTGCGTTCAGCTCGTCGATCAACGCTTGGATTGTTCGTTCCTGAAGCGTTCGGGTTACGGTAGCACAAGAACTGCACGCAAACCTGTTGCTGAGGCTGGTAGATCGTCTCGAAGTTGATCGAATCTTTCCTCTTCGAGTTCTTCTCGCTCTCCGCGAAATCCTTTCGCATCTCCGCCAGCCAGCGCTGCGCCTGCTCGATGATCGCCTTCCTTTTGATCCAAAAGTGCCTGTGGATCACTTCCTGGAATGAATTCAGTCAAATCAAGACGCGTTTTAGAGAGCGAAACCCGCTCTAGTTACGAAATTAATCATAGTCTGTCGCGTCAGGACCCTCAATCGTCAATTTCGAGCGAAAATAACCCACCTTGAAGTGATCAGGTCCGTTCCGCAGCTGATCGCGGATCGCGTAACTCAGCGTCGCGTGCTCGATCTGCATGTTGTACCGCCGCGAGTAATCCTCGCCCTTCTCCGTGCCCTGGTACTTCTCGAAGCCGGGCTCGTTGAAGTAGGGCTCCTTGACGAAGATGAGGCCCTGGATGCTGATGAGCACCTGCAGCAGCGAGCAGTACGGATTCCACTTCTCCTCGGGGCGTCCCTCCCACGTCCCCAGAATCGAGAGGCAAATCTTGCCGTCGCTGTACAGATTCGGATTGAAGCGCACGTTGCCG
>MQUG01002580.1:0-10399 GCA_007213375.1 Steinernema feltiae | reverse complement strand
CGGGATGTTTCCGTTGTACGCTGTGTGAGATTCAGTATCGGAGGGCATTTGTTTTTCGTGGTAAGTAGAGAACGATAGGAAGCAATCACTTCGTGGCCATTATCCAGATGACGTTCGTGGCACATAGGGCGTGAAGGAGGGTGGACTTCACCGACAGGTTGCTTAAAGTCACGCTAAAAACAACCGTGTACAGGAAAGAAAAACTAAAACAACTTACACATGGGTGCATATTACTATCGACCAACTTCAATTTTCCTTCAAAATCTTGCACTATCTGGCCGTTCACAAACAGCTTGTTGTTGATAACAAATGAATCAAAATTGTCGAGAGCAAATGAAACTGGAAGATCGTCGGCGGTGGTGATGTCGATTCCTTCGCCGGGTATATCGTGTATTTCCATCCAGACCGTTCTAAACTTAATCAAGCTAAAAACGAGTTCAGGAAGCGTATACTCACGTTCTATTAATGGTATTGTATTTGACCGGACTGGGGATGGGCTTGCCAATGCTGAACGTTCCGTCCGTCGGGTAATAAATGCTGCGAATACCATGCTGAAGTATGATGAGACGGCTATACTGATCTTGGTGCAGACGCATCAGTGGCGCAAACTCTGAACATTAATCAGAATTAGCAAAAATCCCATGAAATCAAAGCAAACCAAATTCATTGTCGAATGATGACGGTGGCGTTGTGTAAATCGGCATCTCTGGAATCCTTGAAGAATAGTTTCGTCAAGTCAATCGGGAAACGGATCACATTTTGCTTCTCGCCCTTGTGATCGGGTGCGTAGTTAAAGATGTGTCCGCCTACGTACCCAAGGATCCGAAGAAATTCCACACCGGGAAATCCCCTTTCGTGCAAGGTACTATAGTAAAAGTAATTCCTATTGCACAAAGGAACCTTCTCATCTGAACACGGAGCATGAAGCAAAGAGCGGAGCGCGAGTCAAACACAAACCTGGAACAGACGAGTCCGAGCCGAACAGACGAGGAGTAGCGACAAAGAGATGAACAGAGGAACGACGGAGCAGCGGAGCACAGCTGGGAACCATCGCGACTGGAAAAAGAACTTGAAATCCGCAAGCAGGACTGCGAGCGGGAGACCTCTGGAGATCAACAAAAGAGAATGGCGTCGCGATCGCTTTATATACACGTGTCCGGGTGTCTCGTCGCGATTGAGACTGGTGAGTTGTCACCAATTGAAATTCAAATGCAAACATTGGCGTTTTTCGCACGTTCGGTCAGTCTGGCGACACGCGGTTCACTTGACTCACGACCAGTCGACCGATTTGCATCCGCCGCGAGAAGTCGATTCCCTCAACTCCAGTTTCCTGTTGATCGATGACGCCGATGACGCCGTTCAAGATGCTGCTCCTCCTGCTGGTCGCCGTGATGTCCTACGCGAAGCTGCGAGTGGTGAGTGCTGATTCTCGAGTTTCTCTTCATTTCGATGATTTTGCAGCGCGGCCAGACTGCACTGCCAAGGACATGGAAGGTCTGCGGGTTGTTGGCTACGCGTTCAAACGCGTCTTTCGTTTCACCGACTATAGCGAAGTGATCGACTTGGAGACAGTGTTTCGAAAGATTTTGAAGTTCAGGACTGATTTGATTCGTGATGGTAAGGTAAAATGTTTTCTGGCTGTGGAATTACAATGATTTGTTTAGATGTTGGCCATCTAATTCACTTGCACCAGGGTTTTAACCACAGTTTGATGGTACTGCGATATGGCGAGCATTTAACGAATTCAAGTTATGGTAGCCGAATTTAAGAGACGAAGTGAAATACTACCCCTGGGTCTACCTTCTTGTATTGGACGATGCGTCAGTTGATGTTGTTGTCATTATTGTCACTTACGATAATAATTTTAGGTCCGTTGATGTCCGAAACAAGATCAAAATGAGACCGGGATGTCATAACTGTGGTGAATACCGCGACGCAAAATTCAAGAATTTTTCTTCTCTTATTTACGACGACCGCTTATACTTCCAAGGCGCAGTTGTAAGACACGAGACCTTTCAATTTTACGCCGAACGCGAGGGATCTTTGTGTGAGTTGTGGTCGGTTAACTCAAGGATTAAAGCTTGATTTTTAGCCAGAGATGCAATTCTCTGTTATCGACATTGCCGTCGATCCGCCCTGTGTGTCAATAGAGTCCTCAAAGAATCCACACCAGGCAACGCCGCAGAAGAAGAATGGATTGTATCGTTGGTCAATGGGATTCGAACTACGCGCTCTGAAAACCCAATGCTTTGCGACCAACCAGGAGGTGAAGGTGATAATTACGTAGAGACTAAAGATGGTGAAGTTATTATTCCCAACCACAATAACTACTGCTACTTCCTCAAGAAACCAGGGATGGAGTAAGCGTTGTGCCTATCAGTGCTTTAATCAGGTTGTTGTCTTCAGAACGCCTTGCAAATTCGCATATGGAAGCAAATACATGTTTTCTGATGTGCAGGTGGAGCCGGCGGATCCCGTTCGGATGGCAATGAAGGCTACTACTTCGACCGCAGCCACGCCCCCTACTACTGGACCAGCAGTTCATTCCAAACCTGCTGAGGCGAATGCCAAAGAAGAACCCAACTCAAGCGAAACATCGAATACTTTTTGGCTTCTTTGCGGTTTCCTGTTGATTGTGATTTCTCAATGTCTTTAGTTCTTCCCCAGTGATTATAAATTGATTTTTTGTCTCGAGTTGATCACGTTGTTGTCGTGTGCTCCTCGAAAGCGCTCTACTTATTTTGGCCCTTCTTCGTGGTGTGAGTTGACCAAGGTTGCACCCAATCCGGCTTGTAGTATTTTCAATGTTTCAAGATCACTATTTAACGCGGTACTCGCCAGATCGACGTGGAGGACGACGCGAAAAGTTGACTGCCGTTGGAGGAGACGCTGCTGGAGACGAAGGCAAAGGAGCGTCGCCGCGTGATGAGGAACGTCGGACTCATCGTGCAACTCTGCCGCCACCGCTTCCTCAACCTCCGCATCCTCAACTTGGCCTCGCCACGCTTCTCAAGACGGGCGACGAGGGCGCCGTCGAGTGCGCCACCAAGATGATCGCGGACGCGCAGCGAATAACCAATTCAACCTATTCAATCTGCCCGGCTACGTGAGCTTCCTGCAGCAGAAGGCGGGCGGCTTCTCGAGCAGACTCCGCTTTGCAATCGTCGACTTGGTGGAGCTGCAGAGGACCCAATGGGAGCCGAGGGCGTTGCAGAAGCAGAAGGCACCCAAGAAGCTCGAGGAGGTGAGGGCAAAGGCGTGGAGCAGCGCCAGAAAGAAATCGACCGCGAAAAGTTCATCAAGCAGAAGAGGAACGCGTTGCGCAACGGAAACGGCAGTCGCCATCGTTGAATTCATTAAGACTCAAATAAACAAGACTTCCTAATATCCATTGCACCGAACTGACTGAGCACAGGAGAGCAATAATTTGTACCAAACTTTAATGAAAACATGAAAAATACAACGAGAAAAAGAGTTGATATACAATGAATAATTTCAAACACGAACCACTTCCTTCAGATTGCACCAAACCGCTTGGTCAAACATTTGTAGGTGAACGCAGAGAGGTCGCACCCTTCGCTGCTATTCACAAAGTTCTTCAGTTGGTCCGCATTCATCCGATCGATGACTTTTGTGATCATCCCGAAGAACTTGAAACGTTCCGCGATAGTCAGCTTCTTTTCGAGAGGAAATTTATCCGATCTGTCGATGAAGCTGCGGCAGCGACTGATGATTATGTCACACTGGAAATAGTCCGCAATTCTGAGAAGAGATTCAACCGAATTTTCTACAAAAGCACGACGATGAAAGGTGAACGCGGAACGCCGCACACAACTCACCGTGGATCTCTATGGGAAGTCCATAGATGAGCGCGACAAAGAGGTGGAATTCGTCCATCTTGATGTTCTTCAACGCAAACTGTCCAGTGAGCTTCTCTTTGAAGTCGCCATTGAACAACGTCTTGAAGAAAGAGGAAAGACCTCCGAAGATCTGGAAAAAGCTTGTGATGAATGAAAGATGAAAGAAACAAACTGATTTCGACAGCCAAAGCGTCGCTCCATCCACGTCCACTCGAGCAGCATCATCCGATGACTGGATCATCTGATTAGCGGGATTCGAGAGGTCAATCAACGTACTGCTACAAGGAATACTATGGATTGAAAGCTCGGACAAGACCTGCATTACCAGACAACATCCAACTGCACATCAATCTTGTAGAAGCGCTCGTTCGCAAAATCAAAGATGAAGTTGGTTCCCACGGAAAAGACTCCAAAAGGTCACATTGACGGGATCGGTGCTCAAATGGTGAAAGTCGAAAGAGTGCGACCACTGAAATCAGGAATCCGCACGTAAATTCAGCATCTACGAATATCCAAACTCACGAGTTCAGACCGCTGCATAGTCGAATTCGCTGCAGACGAAACGATTTGTCCAATCGCCTCACAATTCCACAGCGTAGTCTTCTTGTCGCCAAGCGCCCTGCAGTGGATCTTCGTGTTTTGGATTTGATAGTAGTAGAAACTATCGCGGAATTGCCCAGTAACGAACCTAAACGAAAAGGCTCCTCCTCACAATCATGACCGATTCTATTCCTACCACTGAAAGCCCGCAAGCTCCACTTTCTCCGACATGAAATCAATCCAGACTTGACTGTCCGAGTAGGGAAGCTCCAGATGAATCATCGTCGTGTTCGCCGCCATTTTCGTTCTGAATCGGAACGATAATTCAAGAGAAGAGCACAACGCCACATTCGCTGACACGGCAAGCAGCTGATGCAAGCGCGTACGCGTCACGAGCACGAGATTTGGACAAAAAACGAAGCAAAACGTGAAATGCAATAGCGACCACGCTGCTTTAAACCTCAAATGACGGACAGAAAATGATGCGGCCGCCATTTTCGTTCTGAATTGAAACGAAAAAACAAATTGGAACGATACTACAAGGGAGCGCAGTTGGCACGCCAAACAGCTGATGCAAGCGCATATGAGTCACAAGCACGAGATTTGAATAGAACAAGAAGCAAAAAGAGCGGCAAAACAAGGAATGCATGCGCGCGAGTTGTTTAGTTGCAAATTGACACGCGGCTGCAAACTCAACGTGAGTTTGCACGAACACGCACGCGTGTGAGGAGCCTGCTCACTGCGCGCGCGCGCATTTGAACTATGCCGGGAGCATGGTGCTCACCGTGATTGACGATAAAAGCCCGCCGCAGATCTGTATTTGACGGATTAGTGCAAAAGATGAGAAAATGTTCAAAGGGCGTAGAAAATTTGAAAAGCTGATGCGCGAAACAACAACACGCGATTGACTGGAATGAACAGAACCAGGACGGAAAGCAGCTGCTGCAAGCGCGTACGCGTCACGAGCACGAGATTTGGACAGAAAAAGTAGCAAAAAGGGCGGCAAAACAAGGAATGCAAGCGTGTGAGTTGTTTCAATCGAGGCTGCAAACTTGAGCGCAAAGCGCGCGGGAGGACTATGCTCACAGCGCGCGCGGACGTTCCAATTATAGCGACCACGCTGCTTTCAACCTCAAATCACGGACAGCAAATGATGAAGAATGCCGCCGCCATTTTCGTTCTGAATCGAAACGATAATGCAAGGGAGTTGGCAGTTGGCACGCCAAACAACTGATCAAGCGCGCACGCGTCACTGAACGAGATGTGGGCATCAAATGTGATGCAAAATGAGCGGAAAAACGCGAAAGCGCGAGTTGTTTCATTGCAAATTGACACGCGGCTGCAAATTCAACTCGAGTTTGCACGAACACGCACGCGTGTGAGGAGCCTGCTCACTGCGCGCGCGCATTTGAACTATGCCCATAGGATGGTGAGAAAAGCGGCGACGAGGATGAATGGGATATCCACTGGAGATGAACGCGATGACAGAACGTGTGTGCTGGCTTCATCTTCTTCGCTCAACTGTCCTGCACGGGACGCTGCTGCTGTAGCGCAAGGAGTGCGCACCAAAACTTTTATTTTTCGTGAACTTGTGTCCGGGTACTGTAGGTAATCGCACGTACCTCGCGTCAAGACCGGTTCTATTGTGACAGAATTGTCTAAATCCTGAGATCTCGGGATTTCGAATTGCGTTCGATTGAGTTGAGTTCGCGGACTGAATACTTCAAATCGAACTCAAACTTTGCACACTTGTAGATCTCGATGAGACTAAGAAATCCGCTGTCTATACTTGCTGCCCATACGCGGTTCTTAAAAAGTTATAGCCAAAAGAAAGTCAATAGGTGCTTATATAAGGACGACATAACTCTTTTCAGTTAGTGGCCTTTGTAGTTGAATGGTACCGAGTTTGCCTCCGACCCAACAGGTTGCAAGTTCGAATCCTTCGGTGAGAAATCTTTTTTTATTTCTTGTTTTTGGCTTTTACGCAACTAATATGATTAAAACAAAACAAATACATAACAACTGCCCAAAAGACGATGAGAAAAAGCAAAAACTGCATAAATGTGTGAACGCGCAGAGAAGACGCTTTTTCAGGTTGAAAGTGAATTTTTCACTTTTAATTTAATTTAATTTATTTACACACAATCAGTATTACAAGATCAAATAGGGTCAAATAATTTTTTTCAAATAAATAATAAAATAAATGATTTTGTTCGGTGTTTATAATTATTTAACGCAGTTTTTTCGAAATTATTTTTAAACTCGAATTCAAGTTTATGAACTGTTGAAATTTGTTTGAATTTTAAATTAAACGGTCCCAACAAGATTTAACCTGAATTTTAACAAAATCAAGTAGGGTATATTTTAGGATTTTGTTAAGTGCCACGTTCATAGTAATTTAACTCACAAGGGAATGGTCTCAAATGGCAAGCGCAGATCGAACTCAAATTTTGCAGGCATGCAAGTACTAGTGAGTGGAAACCCCAAGTTTTTACTCTCCACTTCGAAATGAAACAGAAGTTCTGAGCGTTTTTTTCTGATAGCATTTGTGTGACTCGTGTTATAAGCGCACGACGCTATCAACTTACAGTGAGCGAATAGCGCATTGCGATGCTGCTGAATTGTAACGCAATGGGCCAAGGGTTCGATGTCCTTGGAGAATATTTTATTTTTGGACAAGTGTCTTTCTCATTTCATTCTTGCTTTTCTTTTTTTTCTGTTGTTGAGGCATTAGAAAAGAAACATACACACAATTAAAATAATTTAAACTCCAATAGACAAAAGATTCGCGACGGCACCGAACTCTTGACCATCTGCGCCGCAATCCAGCAGCATCGCAATGCGCTATTCGCTCTCCGTTAGTCGTAAGCGTCGCGCGCTTATAAGGCTCGTCACCATTGTTGTCAGAAAAAACGCCCAGAACTTCTGTTTCATTTCGAAGTGGAGAGTAAAAACTTGAGGTTTCCACCTACTCACTAGTACTTACATGCCTGCAAAATTTGAGTTTGATCTGCTCCTGCCATTTGAGACCATTCCCTTGCCAGCGTTTTTTCACAATTATTTTTAAACCAATATAAGCGATCCCAACAAAATTCAACCTTTTTCAAGGTCTTTTTTTTGGTTGGGCATTTTTTTGTCATGTGAGCGTTTTCTGTCGTTTTTGCTTAAACCTCACCATTTCAGTTGCAATCATGAATTCCATAAAAAAAAGAATGTTGATAGTTCTTTTGGTGGCTAAGGAAATTGGCCAATTGATACACATAAGGCCTGCTCCAGTGCAAGTGCCGTTACTGAATGAATACCAACTTGTTGTCTGTAAGAAACAAGACAAACAAACGTTTTGTTGTGCGTGCAAGGTGGCAGAAATGAATCGGATACACACTCGGGAACCGCAATGCGCACTCGATCTCAATCTAGCGCTCGAAACCAAGATGCAAAACAATCCGATTCCAAACAGAACCAATTCTTAGACAACTCTCAGCTTAACGTAGGACAAACTTTAGTCAAACATATGACAACAGTGAAGGAAGAGGACAAACTGTCGTGTGTCAACGCTGCAGGAAAACCAGTGAACTTGTGAGTTTGCGCGTTACCTTTGTTTTTAGCCTTGAAACTATGATTTGATTTGATTTAAAGTTTTACAGTAAACTGTTATGGGTGGTTTAGTTTTTTTTTAATTTAGCTTCATAAGGACATTGGATAACTCGCAACACGGATGCCGTGTGGATTGTTTCGTCAATTCCCAGGTTCCCTGCTTTACCAAGTTTAGAGTACCCTATGAAAGCGAAACACGAGCATTTAAACGGTCAGAGCGTTGCTTGCTTCACACTTGATTCGAAAACCCGAAAACGCGTCAGAAAAGCTTTGGAAGACATTAAGGAAGCTCCTTTTCTAGAGAAAACAGTCACGACACCCGTAGAAGAAAATGAAAGTAAACCTGATCTTTCGCGAGTTTTCAGCGCAGTGGTGACAGAGCTTATCACTTAGCCTATCATGCGTAAGCTCGTAACAGCTCCAAAACAGTGAATTAGCGGCAGCAGCGTTGAAAAATTAGGTAAGACAATATTCATTTTAACTTATAATCAAGTTTCAGCACAGCCTACTGGACTCTAACAACAGACGAATCGAAACGAAGAAATAAAACAAGAGTTCAAACATTTCGATTTACACGGATAAGTACAAGCAGGTGGTGTTGTTCATTCCAAATCGAACAGGTCATCAAAATCGTCTTGAGTGCAAATTCTCACCGTTTGAGCTCACACTCCAGGGTTAAGAGAGCAAAGCGAGGGAAAATAAGCGAATGAGAGTAAAGAATAGTAGAGTAAAGTAAGATGGAGACCGAGAACAAGGAGATGGCGGCGCGCTTGACGTTCTTCGACCACACGGAATCCTCCTTGTCAAATGCGAGGTTTGCGATGACTCCGTGGACGTCCTTAGCAACCTGGACAGGCATTCTAAGCTTCTCGTATCTTGGAGAAGTACTTGGAGGGCAGACTCTTGTCCACGTTCGCGACTTCCTCGTTCAGGGTTCCAGAGACGACGTTCTCGACCTGCATGACGAACTCGTTGGACGAGCTGCACATGAAGTGCAGGTCCATTGAGAGTTGCGTGATCGAGTGGAGGTCAGAGGCGGCGGGCATTCCAGTGGCCACGTTGGTGTTGTAGCGGTAGACGAAACGAAGGTTCTGGTCGAAGGGATGACGTTGATTATCCCAGATGGCAATCGACCCGAAGGCCACGACGGCGCAGAGGCCCAAGACGAGAAGCAACTTCATCACGAAGCGTGGTCGAATGATTCTTCCATCCGCGAGCCTCCCTTAAATAGAACGCCGTTGTTGCTGATCGACAGTCGTTGCCGTTGAGGTCTATTTTCAAAGTTGGCCTTGCAGCCAGCCTTCAAGAACTGCAACTCTGTGACCTGCCTTTGTGGTAATTGCTGGAGTTTCATATCAAACGGAAAATCGAGACAGAACAACTTCATTGATGACGTTGATGACGTGAACATTGACATCACAGTAGTTGTTTCTAGTCGTACCGCCTATTTCATAGTCGAGCGGATGCGCCACTATGCCACTATGTCGTTGATGATCGCTTCCTCAACTATCGTCCTAAAACTGAGTTTACGGTTGAATCAGGACTGCAAGATACCTTTTTTTGGTTGTAATGTTCCTCTCCTCCACATGAGTTCTCCTTTACAAAGATAAGTGGATTTGTTAATTTCAAATCGAACAGGTTATTAAAATCGTTTTTAAGAGCTGTTGATATTTGGTTGGCTTCTGCCACGACAAGTGGGTTCTTCCAGTCACTCTTGGAGGTTCTTTTGGCTTGCCACCTGGAAATAATCATCTTTTGTTTGCCTGCTGGTTGAATTTTTGTTTTTAATTGCTTTTGAATTTAAAAATCGATAAAAATCGAACAAATTCAACTCATTACCACTGTGCAGGTTAAAATAATCCAAAATTTGTAGAATTACGTAACGCAAGATGCTTAAATGCTTAAAAAGTTCAGAAAAAGACGTAGAACAGACGCTAAGCTCGCGTTCACTAGAATAACGACAAGAACCTTTGGGTTTTTTGAATTAAAAAGTTACAAAAAGTTACAAATAAAAAATTTTTTCTTACATTTTTTAAAATTATTATATTTTTAAAATATTTAATTAAAATTTAAACTTTTTACTTTCAACATCTCGGAAAATGCACATTTCAAGTCAAGTAATTTCAAGCTACAATGTCCTTTGCAAAGCCCAGTTTACAGCGCTCCAAAACGCACATTTGTTTAATTATTTCACACTTACCCTGTCGATAGGCTTGGCTGTCCGTTGGAGACTGTCGCATTGCAGTCTTCCTTGATTTTCTTGGGATTTGGAGAGGCAGGCACTGTTGCGCTCTCCGCGGGAGCTTCCGGCTCTCCCCTCGTCGACTAGGCCTTCTTTCCTTCTTTTCAAGCAGACGAGTGCGGATTCGATTGCTGGATTTCAGCCAGCAGCTAGCTGCCATCAA
>MQUG01002576.1:0-10890 GCA_007213375.1 Steinernema feltiae | reverse complement strand
AACGTTAATTGTTCGATTAGCAGCCGCAACGTCCCATTTTCGATTAGCAGCTTCCGGATTTTCATCCGATACTGAAAAAAATAAAATTTATTGCATTGCAAACAAATAAACAAACAGGCAAATTACCGTTGTGTTGGCTGACGTCAAAGATTCGACCCTGCCCTTCAGAACTGCACACTGACACGTTTGGGTGGACATTTTGATTTATCTGCAAGCCAAGAATTCAATTGAAGATTACGCGTGCTCAAAGCAAAAAACGGTTCGGTTCAGGCGGTTCGCGCACAAATTCAAGTTCAATCGCTCAATTCACATTTTCGAGTGTCCGACGATTAATAACCTTAATTTCATTTCAGGACCAATATGGTCGGATCTGAGCCAGCTTCCGACTTCGCAAAAGCAATGCGTAAATCGTAACTACGGTACTCTCGAAAATCAGGCATTTCGCCGCGGGACAACAGGGATGAAGTGGCGATCTTGCGCGAAACCGTGTTTTTCGGGGGTTTTATGTGAATCTGATGCTTCCACATGCTTCTCGTCCTCGAATTACCCTAGATCGGCCAAGAAATCATAAATTGAAACCGACAGAGGTGCGGAAATTGTCAAACATTTATTTTTTCGTATTTTTGATTTGTTTATTGATGAGCAGGCAAATCGTTGCGAGACCGACAAGCGCTGACCTACATTTACAAATAAAAACAAAATAAACATTTAATGATAATCAGGCAAATCGCTTCAAAACCCACTAGCACTGACCTACTTTTACAATTGAAAACACCGACTTTGGTTTAGAAGAGTTATGGGGACCCGTTGGAATTATATTTGGGCAAAATTCAAGATTCGACTGCCAAAGACAAAAAAGACTCATTGATTGTCCACAGACTGTTGTTCTCGTACCAAGCGGCGGCAGATATCCGCTAGGGAAGTTCCGAAGAGACTCACCAGCTGCAATCGGAGACTGACGACGACTACGTTGAATCTCCGTCTCCATCGTCAGATGATTTCACAAATACTGCTCTTTCTGCGTTTCGCGACGTCGCGTTAAGAGTCATCGCGTACAAAGAAAGCACTTCCGTGCGGAATTCGAGAGGTCCAGCGCGCACTCGAGCGCGCAATGAACGCGCCAAGTGGTTCGATCGTCAAAGAAGACTCGCGGAGGGAGGCGCAATCAGCGGTCTCGCTTCAGCGCTTCAGCCTTCTCTGACCTTGGAGGCTTTGTTACCAACATCATAGATTTCTTGTACGACGTTTTTGTAGAGACGGTCACTGAGTTAGAGGAGGACGCGATCGAGAAGATTACAAAGAAAGCCCTCGGGAAGAAAATGAAACCTGGTCAACTGGCCATAAAGGCTAAAATTCTGTATAATCATTTGTAACTTTGTAATATTTTCAATAAAATTTTGATGCAATCTCTGGGCACGTTGGGCAGCCTGGGCAGTCTCTGGACAGTTCCACACTGTTGGGTTCCATTACAAATCAGATCTCGTGATTATTGTAACGAATGCTTTTGTGACGCGTTAATGCTTTTCATTTTTAGTTGAATATTCAGCCAATTCCTTTATTATTGCGTGGTTGGCGCGACGACCGAGGATTATTATTTTATCTCTAGATTCAGCCAAAAATCATCACAACTGCAAATCAAACCAGCACAAACAGAGTCTTGTAATGACTTTTCGGATTTATAAGGCAGTAAATCGCCGCGTCTCCTCCTGCGCTCTTCAGTATGAGAGCCTTGCGCCTGAAGTACGGGAACAGCGACCAGAAACTGAATGGTGTATCGCTCAACCGATTTATGAATTGCGGGTAGTATAAACCAAAGGAGCGCAGTTCTTCCTCGGTGCATTTTGTGAAGCCGAGTTCCCGATCCAGAGTCACTTTCTCTTTACAGAAAACAACTTTTCCCGCCATTTCTGACGCATCTTCTCTCCACGCAGCTAGCAATTTTGTCAAGCTTGGCTCAGGTCTAACATGAAAAACAGCCGCACAGAATTGTTTTTGTTTCAATAGCTGCATCAGTTGGTTTATGGCTTCATCGCTAATTTTGCTGCCTACCATAAACTCGACTTTATTTAACGTCTTCTTCTGGATCAGCGATTGCGGAATTCCTAGAATATCGACGGTAATGTTTAAAAAGAACAAAATTGAATCGAGTCGAGCAATTTCTCAAGTTCATGTCTTGATTTCAAAGTGTTCAAACGGAGGAAAACTCGCCTGCCTTTTGTAGCCGCCGAGAGGTCTGCCAAAGCAGTAGGGTCGATGGAATAATCGCCGCTGTCGGCAGAAACGAAAACCGCTGTAAAGAAGTGATGCATTCTGCTGGCATTCTTGAATTTGACCACATTTCCCCAAAATCTTTGAAGTAACTGTAATATTCGCCGTCGTGAAACTGGCCGTTTCTCATTGCAACGCAATGACGCGCGGTGTTGTCGATAACGTCAGCAACAATAGCAGCGAAGCGTCCGGAAAGGTTCCGACAGACGGACATTGACTTGTCGCTAAACTCGCGACAGATTCTTTCGTAGAAAACGATGGGAACGTCATTCATTGTTGTGTCACAAAAATTAGACTTCATTTCTAAACTCAATTATCGCTTAAATGACCGAAAATGCGATGCAACTTGATTCCGAGGCTTCGCTTTAGCCCGGTTATACTGTAGCTGTCTCAGGCTTAATCCTATGAGATGCCATAGGTTTGCCTTCTTAGGCTTAACCATTACGATGTTAGCTGCTCGCACTGGTTCTCATTGCCGTTACGGCCGTCATTCAAAGGGCTGCGCCGTTAACTTGACCGCATTGATTGCCGAAATGGCTGAGATGACAGGTCACATCTCGCTTCACGGCTTGGTTCAGCGCTCAAAATTCAATCAAGATATTGGAATAGCGATGCTTTTTTGAAAAAGCAATGCATCAAAGCCCATTTAAGTCCTGTATTTTGCATCCACCCGAGCCTTAACGCGGAAAATGACTCTCGAACTAAACGAACCTGCTGCCAAGCGCTTCAAGAGCCTCGAGGACCAAATTGGAACTTGGAAAAGTCAAGCAGCGCGTTTGCCGCAAAACTCGCCGCTTTCTGTCGAACGCATCGCGCTGAACCTCAAATCGACCTGGAAAGTGAGGAATCTGACCATGGAGATGACGATTACGACGCGGACAACGAGTCAGGAGATGATGCTGACAACGCGGAGACAGATTCGAGCTTTCAGAGGAAGGAAAAGCATCGTAGAAGCGCGAGAATCGCAGCTTCACGTCATAAGAAGTCCGCTAAACCCGTAAGCCGCGGCTCCAGCGATGAAGAAGACGATTCCGCAGCTGAATCCTCCGATGAAAGCGAGCTTGATATGGTGGATGCAAGGAGCAGAGTGGTCGACGTCTACGAGGCAATGCGCACGCGCATTGGCTCTTGGAAATGCACCGAATGCGAGAAGAAAATTTGCGGAAATCGCACCAGACGACTGAAGCACATCGCTGCGCACAAGAATTTCAAATTGCGCTGTCCGATCAACGGCTGTAATGCCACGCAAAGCGTCGACAGCCTGATCCACTGGCACATTCCACGCGACCACGAAATGACGGACGCCCTGAGAAGTCAGCTACGGATCGAACGAGGGAAAATCACCGCAAAATGCAAAGAATTCGAGCGGAATTCTTCCCCGAGGAGAACTTTGAGGCGCAGAACGATTTCTGCAAAAAGTGCAACGCGAAGATGAGCTCCTATCAAGGCAAGAAAGACCACATCGGGAGCCATTTGCGACTGACAATTCCTTGTCCTGTACGTGGGTGCACGAGACGCTATGTGACCGGAACTCTCACCGATCATTTGCGACGATTTCACAAAAAGAAACTTTCCGAATTGAGCGGAAAAACGAGGAGAAAATTCAACAAATCGAGGAAGGTTTTCTTGAAGGCTGTGAACAAGGTGCAACACGAGTTCTTTTGATGCCACTGTAGAGTACTGTACTGCATTTCAAAATTCAAACTGTTGGTGCCTGATGCTCTTATTAGGAATTAGGTGGAAACGGTATCTGTGCAAATAAATCAGACGTCTAATAATAAAGTTTGCACTTTCGACCTGGTCACGTGGGTTGTTTTATCGCTAAGCGCAGGGAGTGCTTGGCTTTTATGCGGTTTATTGCACTTGAGAACCGAAATTCCTACAATTTATGCTTCAAGCTTAAGAAAAACGAATATCTCTGACTATTTCTTGAGCCTCTGTGATTCGAACGGCTTGGTTTAAGCAAAAGTATGCATATTCCGAGGCTCTACATCTTAGGCGGCTAATAACCTTAACCACTACGATGTTAGCTGTTAGCACTGCTTCTCATTGCCGGTCTAGCTCTATAAGCGCCTCCGCTCTAGATAACGACAATTGAACGCAAATTGAGAATTGATTGGAAAACTCAGATGTTCATCGAACCCGCGAAGTAGTTTGCAACGAAAACCCCAAAATTTAGTTTATTAACATTAGCCTAAGGCAAATATAGTGTGGTTGGCCTAGAAATAAGCTTAAGCGCTTTCCACTCTCAATTTCACACTCCAACATCACGTCGCACATTTCACTGAAAAACGACAATCGAACGCAAGTTGAGATTGACTGTAAAACTCACATGTTCGCTGAGCCCGCCAAAAAATTTGCAATGCAACCTCAGAATTTTGTATTCACCGTATTTGGTACTTCTATTCTTTTAAGCAAAGAACGAACTTGCTCGTTCATTAACATTAGCTGTTCGGGAGACGACGTGTACGCTAGCGTCGATATTTCTGTCATCTTCCAGATACATCAGAATGACATCCTCGTCGTGCAGTTGTGCGGCTTTGAAAGCGCAAATCGGATTGTTGAAAGCTGCCAATGAAAGAGTAATTTGTCTGTCTGTCTGTAATCCAATAGAACAATGAATTCAGTTGCTGACGGAAATCGAAAGTTGAAGATTGAAGTGGGGACATTTCGCCTCCTGATCGCGCAGATGAGGGAACTCAGGGAGAGGGAGCTGTCGGAGAGCAGCGAAACGGAGTCAGAAGAAGAAGAAGACGCCAATGACTCTGAATCAGGCGTTCCTGACGGCGATGTAGAGGACGCTACTCACATAGATGTAGACGCTCCTGCTCCTGAAGCGCCTGAAAACGTGAGCGGATTGCATCTCGCGCCATAATTTTGTTCAGTTTACAGGCTAATTCTAATGAAATCCCGATAGTGTTGATGTTGAAGAGAGCGAGAGGGAGCCAGTGCAAAGCAGCGAATCCAACTCCAACAAACATCTTGACGACGAGGACGAAGAAGAAGAAGAGAGCGAGAGTGACGAACCATCGGAGTCCGACTATCGCGAAGACAAGAAATGCGGTCGTGTTCAGTTGATTTGGAATCGGATTGGCGCGTGGAAATGCAGCAAATGTGAGAAGACAGTTCGAGGAGACCGCTACAGACGACTGAAGCACATTGCTTCGCACATGGACGTCAAGTCGAGTTGTCCGTTCGATGGCTGCAATGTTTCAGTGGCACCGAACAGCTTGACATGGCACATCACACGCTTCCATAAAATGACGAAAACGCTCAGCGAATTCGTACGGAGCGAGCTGGCAAAGTGTATAAAGAAGGCGAAAGAAATGGAAAGCGAATTCTTTCCACCCGGCAACCTTGAAGACGTCGAAGTGAACGAAATCTGCAAGAAATGCAACACAAAAGTGAATTCTCGAAGACTGCAACGAGATCACATCGCGACTCATTTGAATTTAACAATTCGCTGCCCGGTAACCGGATGTAAGAAGCGATTTGTCGCAGGCAGAATGTATACTCATTTGGCGCGAAGGCACCAATTGAAAGCTCAGAGTTTAGCGGTAAACTGAAGGAACGCTGGGACAAGGTGACAAAGCCCTACTCTGGAGCGGTGAGCAAGCGCAGCACGATTACTTTTGACTGGTCTGATTCTGAGTTTTTATAAATCTGTATTTCTTTGTTTGATTCGACTTTTCGAGTGATCAGCGGTTGAGAATATTACTAAAGCTTAGCTTAGCTCATTGATCGGTGAAAGTATAAGAACCTGTGATATGTTGGGTTTTGTTCTCCTCATATAGATTGTGTTAGCCAGCTTGATTGCGTGAGCAAATGACCAAATTAATAAATGATAAAATCAAAGAAATTTCGAGTTTAACACTGACTGGATCCTTCCCATGTTCGGTCACATACACAGAGCACAGTTTGTATGATCAGCTGATTCAATTTCAGACTTTCTTAAGGCACAAGAGTGAGTTTGGTGACACCAACAAGCAACTGCGATGCCCTCTCTTCGCTCAGTTCATTAATCCGCGAAAATGTGAGAATTAGTTCAGTGAAATGTTCGCCTATTCTTCCTATAACTCGTATGTTCGGGCCAATCGATGATGCCAGTTTGGCGCTTCAGGAAACAAAACCGCTGACGTTCGTTTTTCCTTTTTCGGCACAGAGTTTGGCAATATTGTACGAGTGACAACGATTTGGCTTTTTCTGATTCATCAAAATGGCGGAAGCGCCGTGCATGTGTGAAGCCTTGAAGGAGCAAAATCAAAAGGTCTGTTTTTGAGTCTATTTTTCAAGAAAACTATTGAATTCCAGTTGATCGCAGAAGTTCAGAGACTCACGCTGGTGGCCGAGCAAGCAACGGCGACTATTACAACGGTCCGTTTGTCGCTCCGTCTGTCTGACATTCAAATAATTGGAATTTCAGCTGCAAGCGGACAATGAGAAGCTCAGCACTGAAAACCAAGTTTTGACGTCTTTGTACGGTGAACTGCGGTTCCTTCGAGGCGACGAGCCGTATCCGAGTCAACAGGATCTGGAAAACGCCATGGCCACATCGAACGGAGCTCAAATTCAGCATGGCCATCTGGATGCTCACTATCCGATTCCTGATCAATCAGCTATGGAGCCTGGACCGTCTAACAATGTATGCAACTGCAAAATTCTTACGTTCTCTAGTTTTCTGTTTGCAGTTCGTTCAAATCGTCGGTCCGACCAAGGAATGGCTGGACTTATTCCCCGAGAAGAAGCGACAGAAGTTGGGCGATGAGTGCAAGAAATGCGGCGCCAAAGTGACCAACCGCCAGAGTCAGGAAGTCCACATTGCGCATCATTTGAATTTGACAATCATGTGCCCGATTCCTCGATGCGCTCGGCAGAGCACGATTGATATAATGTACCGACATATGCGGACAGAGCACAAAGCTCCGCTGCGCGCGGTTCTTGCGGACCAGTGGGACGAATCGAAGCGGGTTTATCAGAAGGCGGTTTCCGAAGCCAAAAGCTCGTTTTTCTGAGTGTCCTGGGGAGGTATGGAAGCGCGTGGAAGTCGGTGTGATTTGATGTCTGTTGGTAAATTGTCGATAAATCTGTATAATTTAATTGATTTGCACAACGCACATCTTCAGAAGCTTGAGAATAGGAGCCGCAGATGAGACGGTAATTTCTTTGATTTTATAGCGGACTATTTTTTTAAACTACACTTCATTCGGTCCATTGACGATCAGCGGCGTCACACATTTCGTCCAAAATCAACTGGAAATATCACACATTCAGTTCAGTTCTCCTTTTGCTTGGTTGCCGCGCATTTTAAGATTTCCCGCCAATTCGACACAGAGCCGACGTTTGCTCTTTCTCCTCACTGTAAACTGACAATTGTTCAAGTATTTTTCTGTTTTCCGAATCACTGAAATGGCGCCTCCGACATGCAACAAGTGTTCAATTTGGAAGCGACAATACAGCCAGTTGAGGATTGCTAACGAAATGGTACGTGAAAGTGACGTTTTCAGAGCAAATCAGATAGACCTGTACTATCAATCCCAATCTGTTTCAGCGCTATTTACCCTTTGCACGACTGTTATTCACACTTAAAAAATCGCACAAAACTCTATTTTTTGTGTTAACTTAAAGATGATTTCAGCCCTGTTTTGATAGCAGTCAACTTGGGCAAAAATTCGATTCCACTGTCATCCGAATTGCCAGAACTGTAGACGTACTAAATTTTGAGAGCTAATTGCAACACGTTCGATAGTAACGTGCTAAAGACAAACTTGAGCGAAGAACCAGGCTCTGCGTATTTGTACCTTTTCAGTTCAGCACTGATCCCAATCTATTCATATCCAATCTTTTAAGTTGATCAGTGGTCTGTAGGGCTGAAAAAGAACACGTTTTTATTGGTTTTGTACATGCTGTTAAATGCCGTTTTTTAGCATTCAATCGTTCAAAATTCACGCATTTTCGATCGCAAGAATGAGGAACGCCTCATTACTTCCATTTATACCAAATCCGCATTGCAGAAAATGGTTCCCTTAATCAACATCGTTTAAAAACACATTTGACTTAATTAGCATACAGTCTATAATCTCGATCTTTCAGCTCTATACCGAGAACAAAAGATTCCAAATGGAAGTTGCGACACTGCGCTTCTTAGTCTCTCAAATGAAGGATCTCCGCGAGAAAGAATCGCCGGCGAGCAGCGAGGTTGAGTCAGGCGGCGAGGAAGAGGAGCCCGAAGTGATCAGCCTGGATCGCCAATCCGATGGCGACAAATCAGAGCTGATTGACGAGGGAAACAATTTGGAACTGGCTGCAACAAGTGGGACCCCTTTGCCTGAAGTTCCAGAGACTTCTCAAAATGTAAGTCATTGATAAACGGTCTTAGCTTACTTATTGACCTTAGAATAACACCGATATGATCACTGAAGTACCCGAATCGCCCTCAGATGATCACAAAGAGAACAACGAAAACGATGAAAACGACAATGTGGAGCGCATCCGCACACTTAGAACCCCGAGAACTGACAATCGCCAATCCAATTTAAAGAAAACCTGTAAAAAGTGCAATTCCCGGCTCTTCTCAACCAAAGGTCAACTTGAGCACATTGCCGGTCACTTGCGCATGAAGATTCGTTGTCCGATGGAAGGATGCGGCGAAACGTATCAGTCAGCCGCAATGTACAGCCATTTGGTCAAAGCGCACAGGAAGTCGGTGCGTTTCCTGGATGCGGAGCAGCAGAAGAGATTGCAGAAAGCCCAACGGATCTATTACAAGAATGCGCAAAAAGTTTTGTACGACTTTTTCTGAATGCTTTACATTACGGAATAGCATAAAATGTTTAATAAATTGCATCTACACAATTTTGCTTTGTTCTTGAATTTCGATTCAGTCTGCTTTTTCAAAGAACACTCAGTGGACTGACTAAATGTTTACATTTTGCGAAACGCTCGTCTATTAGCAATACAAAGCAAGTGCTTTAACATCAGAAATCTTTTTTAGGTCTTGCGTTTATTTGCAGTTCTAACTTTGGTAATCAGTGGGCTTCGACATGCGTTGAGTCAATGTTCCGTGCCCCTGGCCTTTCCGCTTAAAAAACAGTGTATAATAACAAAGGCTCATAATCAAAATACAGGTTAGAACCACATTAAAGCGAGGTTGAAGAGTGTCCAATAATAATAGTAAAGTAACAAAAACAATGTAAAACCTTTGTTTCAGTGTAAAGCAAAAAGATTTTTGATCACTTACAGTTCAAATGTTGTGAATTGCTAGGAAAACGCGCACGTTCGTGGTCGGTCGCTTATTGTGACAGCACATCAGCTATCAGTACCAATGTCGCTTGTTCTATTGCTTTCTATTGCTATTGTTCAAATTCGACTCACAGCTCTGTTGAGCACACCTTACAGTTTTCACTTTTTGCAGAATGACAACCCAATCGATCAGTTGCGCCGCCGTTCTGAACGAATCTGAACAAAACAAATCTTTGAAGCGAGTGAATGAAAAAGTCCGTCCATCGGTCCGTAATTTAAGATAATGTCGCCATTTTAGTTGCTGCAAGAAAACGAGAAGCTCAAACCGAAAATGCGACCTGTAAGACAGAGAACGGAGCACTGCGAAAGGCAAATGAAAAGGTAGCTTATCCGTCCGTCCGTACTTAATCGAATTTGAGAATTTCAGTTGCTGACAGAGAATCAGAGGCTCAAAGTTGAAGTGGGGACATTTCGCCTCCTGGTCTCGCAGATGAAGGAACTCAGAGAGCGGGAGCTGTCGGAGAGCAGCGAAACGGAGTCAGAGGAAGGCGAAGAAGAAGACGTTCACCCAACGTCAGACGACCCACAGAGCAAAATAGTTTTAAATTCGGTTTGCGATGAAAGCGACGAGAAACTCGGTGGCTTCCTGAACTCGGACGCTTCTGATGGTGAAACAGGTGACCTCGAGATGGTAAGTGCAAGTGATTGATAGCGCCGTGATCTTTGGATGATTGCAGGAAACACCCGAACATCCAGACGATGTCGATGAGGTTGAACTCAGTGTTATTGAAAGCAGAACAGAGACGTCCGATGGCGAAGAAGAGATCCTTCAGATTGATGACACAACTTGGAAACCAAACGCGCCCTGGATTTGCGAGAAATGTAAAAGGGAAATCCGCGGAAAGCGTTACCGTCGGCTCCAGCACATCGCCGTCCACGAAACCTCAAACTGCAGTGTCCCATCGCAAAATGCACCGCTCGGCTCCGCATCCACAGCCTCCGACATCATCTGGCCGCCCATCACAAGATGAAGAGCGAGAATCTGAGCAAAGAGGAGCGGAAGCGAAAGGACGAGGAGCGCGCCATCTGCTACAAGAAGGAATGCAGTTCGAGGCGCAGTATTTCCCCGAAAAGAACCTCTCGAAGATTCTGAAGAAGAAATCGGTCGCAACAACGTCTGCAAGCTGTGCGACGCGAAGGTCGCTCCTTTCCCGGCCAGCGCGATCACATCGCCGGCCATTTGGGCATGAAGATTTCGTGTCCACTCAGTTCGTGCGACTACGCCGGCATGCAGAGCAATATGTTCCATCATTTGAATACGGTGCATCTGAAGAGCATCATCTCGTTGAACCAGAAGAGGCAGAAGCGGTGGAAGGAGTCGCA
>MQUG01002561.1:0-18642 GCA_007213375.1 Steinernema feltiae | reverse complement strand
GCGCGAGGCAGGACATCCGAGGCTGTCAGTCCGTCGCGACCATCGGGGGTACGGTATCGACTCATCGTGCGCGCGCGGAACTCGCACGGAATCTTCACTGAGGCCGCGACGACTTCGCGCGCCTTCAATTATGCTTTGTTTCACTCGCGGAAAGCGCGAGGAAGGACATCGAGGCTGTCAGTCCGTCCGCGACCATCGGGGGTACGGTATCGACTCATCGTGCGCGCGGAACTCGCACGGAATCTTCAACTGAGGCCGCGACGACTTCGCGCGCTTCAATTATGCTTTGTTTCACTCGCGGAAAGCGCGAGGCAGGACATCCGAGGCTGTCAGTCCGTCCGCGACCATCGGGGTACGGTATCGACTCATCGTGCGCGCGGAACTCGCACGGAATCTTCACTGAGGCCGCGACGACTTCCCGCGCGTCAATTATGCTTTGTTTCACTCGCGGAAAGCGCGAGGCAGGACATCCGAGGCTGTCAGTCCGTCCGCGACCATCGGGGTACGGTATCGACTCATCGTGCGCGCGGAACTCGCACGGAAACTCCACTGAGGCCGCGACGACTTCGCGCGCGTCAATTATGATTCTATTCGCTCGCGGAAAGCGAAAGAGGGGACATCCGAGGCTGTCAGTCCGTCCGCGACCATCGGGGGGTACGGTATCGACTCATCGTGCGCGCGGAACTCGCACGGAATCTTCACTGAGGCCGCGACGACTTCCCGCGCGTCAATTATGCTTTGTTTCACTCGCGGAAAGCGCGAGGCATCACATCCGAGGCTGCGGAGTCCGTCCGGGACCCGTGGAGTCAGCAATGTCCTGGAAACGGAGTCAGCAAGCCTGGCTCACTTACGCCAATTTCGAGCTCCGTTATGGCGAAATTGACCGAGCGCGGCGCGTATGGCTGCGCTTCCTCGACGTCCACCAACACGACGTACAGATCTGGATTCGTTTCGCGAAATTCGAGGAAAAACACGGAAACGACGGCGTTTCCCGAGCTGCATACGAGCAAGCGGTGGAGTTCCTCAAGATTTCCGCAATAAATCACTTTTAAAATGAATGTGCCAACAGTGAATGATTTTTCGGACATTAAAATTATTAAAAACTCAGGAAATCCTCCAAATTCAGTTTTTTGCGCGTCGAACCTGAGAATAAATTATGTTTTCAAGTTGGAAGCCTGTTGCGTCGATGAGAACGTGCAGAACGCAACACAGACAGCTGCTTCCATCGCTCGGTACGTGCAAATCGAGAGAGAACAACGAGTGCCAACTGACGCGCGTCTGACCGATCGGACACCGGACGTTTTGCGTGCATAAAAGGCGAGCCGCGAACACTGTGAGTTAAGCAGCAGCAGCAGCAATGGCTCAATCCATCCCTCCAGGAGACATCACCACCCAGCCCGGCACGAAGATCGTCTTCAACGCCCCCTACGATGACAAGCACACCTACCACATCAAGATCATCAACGCCGGCGGCCGCCGCATCGGATGGGCCATCAAGACCACCAACATGAAGCGTCTCGGAGTCGACCCTCCCTGCGGAGTTCTGGACCCCAAGGAGGCCGTGCTGATGGCCGTCTCGTGCGACTCGTTCGTCTTCGGACAGGAGGACACCAACAACGACCGCATCACCATCGAATGGACCAACACCCCCGACGGTGCCGCCAAGCAGTTCCGCCGTGAATGGTTCCAGGGAGACGGCATGGTCCGCCGCAAGAACCTTCCCATCGAGTACAACCCTTGATTTGTGTGTGTGTGATGAAGATAATAAAATGTGTTTGAATTTCTTCTGTTTTTGTTGTTGTCTTGTGATTCTTGTGATTCTTCAACTGTTCTGCTGTTAGTTCTGCCTCTTCATCGTCGTTTGATCGTCGAAGGCACCGGTAGTCCTTCCGACATCCTCTGCGGCGCCCGTCAACGCTCGCTCGATCCTACTCGGAATAGCCGGAAAATTGCGTTTGCAGATATCAGATAAAGAAACGTTTCAAGGAGAACGCTGACTGTCGAAAGTAGAGCATTCTCGTCACGTACATCTGCAACATTTCACTCAATCTGTCCGGAGTCGGTATGGAGGAACCCATCGCAAGACATTTCATTTCAAGATTTATTGCGGAACAAAACAAAAACTAAAAGACATTATGATAAAAATAAATATTATAAATATATAGCTTCTCCATTCTAGCAGGACGTGTTCACATGACGGCTGGCGAGATCGATCTTCAAGTCCAGGAAAAGGCGACCATGTTGGTGTCGACATTGTGTTTCTTCAACCAATCGAAGCGCTTCCACAACCATCCAAAGTCGGGGATCGGAATCGTCGAGAGTTGACCATTGAGGCGCTCGTCTTCGTAGTGGCCCATCACCTTCTTCAGGAGCTTCCACTCGGCCACAGCGTTGGAGAGTTCCACAATTTCCGATTGGCCCACAGAAGCTGACGTCAGATAGTCCGTGTAGGCGTGATTCATCTTGCAGCAGCTTCGTCCATAGAACATGTGGACCAGTGAGAGGCAAATGTTCAGGAAAGCATCTTCGACATCCATGGCGGACACAAGTCGGCGTTCAGCTGCACGCAAGTCTTCGGTGCCCAATTCACGCACGGTCACCTTCTTATCAGTAATCACATGGCAGAAACAGTAATCAGAAAGTAACTTCCAATCGCAGCCACAGCCACGGCACATGTCCAATCGCGTGCGCGCCTTAGCCGTGCAAGCCTCGGCATTCTTGTGGTGACAATCATTGTGACACGCCGTCGCATAAACGCGAGCAACGCCGCCGCCAACAAGCGGATAAACTTTGCCGCACTATCGACTGGTGCAAATCAAATGACGCGTCACAGTCTCTTCGGAGGCATCAAAAAGCTTCGCGGACGCGCAAGACTTAATCTTTCTATAATCTCTGCGAGCAGTTCGGGTCAAAGCCAAGTGCTCGAGCAGCTCGTTGTCCATAAAGTGCTACATGTGGACTTCAAAGTGCGAGTCCAAATATCCCTTCCATCGGTAGTCAGTCAGCAACTCGTTAAGGCAGATGACGCCGTTTCCGGGTAGGAATCCAATGGAGGCGGACTTTGCGGAGCAGAAGAATACATTGTTCATCGCCGCAGGAGGAAGGACGGTCAGTAATTCCACAAGGCAAAAACAGAAAGCTTCGCTAAGCTGTCGACAGTCGGCTTCGATGAGGAAGCAGATTGCGTTGAAGTGTCGAATGATGCAAAGACCTGGAGCAGCTGGCAGCCGGAACGCCAGTCAATGAGTTCACAGCAGAGCTAGCCAGTGGAAGTGGAGGAACCTACAAAAGTAAGATGAAATAGATTTCAAGGAAAAATCCAAATTACCATTCTAACAGGAATATTCTTAATGGCTGCACTGTTGATGGTAGATCGTGAATTAACATGATGGATGGGCAGGGTCGTTTTCCGTAATGCCTTCGAAGAAGTGTTGACAGATTCAGCTGCAGCAATTGACGAAGAAATGTAGCGAAGCTCCATATGTTGAGAAGACTTCGAAGCGAAATGATTTCCGTCAATGTTATCCTGAATGAAAGTTCAGTTATGTAACTGTTGGGGTTGATTTTCATACCTTCCAAGAAACTTTCTAACCGGACATGGTCGATTTCTGAGACTCCTTCGTGGCTTTCGATGCAGTGTTGGACTTGGACGCGTTCGCTGCTTCGCTGAACGAAGAATAAGAGCGAGGTTCACGTTGTCGAAAATCCTCATTCGTCGAGCAAAAAGTCTCGTACGATAAAACATTGTTAGCGTTGTTGACACCCTGAAAGAAATTTCATTGAATTAACGGCTGAGTCAGAGTTTCCAGCTTACTTCATGAGCAGAAAATGTTTCAGAGCGTTCCCCGCTTGAGGAATAAGATTTCTCAGGGTGGTTTTCGCCATCGACAGAGCCAGGTGAGCTTCGTTCTTCATCACTGTAATCTTCGGTATCGGACGATGGCGTGGACGAGGTGAATGAACTCAGAAGCTGCAGTGTAGTAGGATCCGGAAGCATCGTTCTGATGATCTTCATCGGAATCCTAAACAACAGAAATAATAAGATAAACGCAACAGCGAACACTTACCATCAGCGCCAACTGGCAGCAAACACATACAGGCGTGGTGGTGACTGGGAAGAATGGAGACTTGGCAGTCAAGGCCGCAATCTTCACCTTGACGAGCGCGTTGATGACGTACAAAAGGCAGATGCAACTTTACCGGAGCGGTGGCAAACAATTCCAATGATTGCGGTCGCCTGAAAATCAGGGATTTTGCCTGATTTGACAATGTACCGTATCGCGATTGAGGAAATTCAGGGTGGCCAACGTCACTGCAACGTTTCACAGTTGCGCACGGTGAAGACAAACGTCGATCGGAGCCTGCGGCGTTGGGACATTGCGTGATAGGGGACAACCGCGCCGCCGCCGTCCAAAGGACACAATGGAGCAGCAGCTTTTTAGGGAGCAAAGATAATCAAACACGACGATGACATTCCTCGTCCCTCTTTCACGATTCATATTCCGTGCCCCCCAATCGCGTAGCTCCTCGGTCGCCGCAGCTTCTCTTTCCATTTTTTTTGCGCATCTGGGGAGACGACTCGAGTTTGTTCGAGTTGAGTTAATTGGTTTACAGTATCGCTCGCGTGCTCAATTGCGCAACTCTCACTTCGTTGTCGCGCTATTGTGAGTGACCTCAGCGGAGGATAACACGACCCCGCGCAGCCGACCGGAAGTCGAGTGTGTTGATCGTATCCTCAGATAGACCATTATTGCATTAGATCATGTCTTGATTGGCGTTGTTTGCGTCAGTCGGGTTACTGTATCGATGGAAGAGCGCTGCTCAGCATCTTTTTTAACACTTTATTTCTCCTATCAATTGTATTCCACAATGTGAGACACTCGTGGTAGAGACGAACAGCAGGATCCGGAGAGGTGACGGCGTGAGTGGAGCTTGTTCGGATGACGGGGATGCTGCTCGACGATGGAACTAGGTTTCCAAGGCTTCTAGGATGCGGGCGCTGGCCAGGAGAGGTGTCGTACTTGCTATCTGACGTAGGATCAGTTATCTGATATTTAGCACCCTTGACATCGGGCTGTTTGTGAACCATCGGACCCCTCACGGTTTCGAACTTGCACGTAGGCAATTCCGACCGGTCATCGGATGAGTGATAGTCTGAAGCGTACAAACTCGTGATTATCGGCTGTCTGATAGCGATCGTTGACACCCTGAAAGAAAATTTAATGATGCAACAATCGAGTTTAACTTTCAAGCTTACCTTCCAGGAAACGTTCTTGTCACTCATGATTGACTTGTGGGACTCTTCGGTTGCATTCGAGGCAGTCTTGGACTTGTGAGACTCGTTCGTGGCCTTCGATACAGTCTGAGACTTGTATGAGACAACTGCTTCCGTGGATGTTTCATTCTGTGCGGTTCTGAAAATATGGTCATCAGAAAAAAGCAAAGCGAAGAAACGCGAAAAACGAATGAGATCAAGTAGGAAACAAACGGGAAAAGAAGAAAAAGTTGTATTTACAAAATATGTACAAAGAAAAACGAAAAAACAAACGATCTGCGGCGTTCTTCCCCGACCATCCGCAACTGGACTCGAGGAGCAGAAGCGCGGGACGTCGAAGGCACATCGGCGGGGTTGACGATGCGGCGACGACGACGAAACAGATAGCTTCTGATTCTACTGAAATCCAAGATAACGGCGGTGCGCAGGATTGTGCCCGAAAACAAAGATCTTCACCGAGCTCAAGTGTGAAACGTTGCAGTGACGCTCGCCAGAATTGTCCAGAATTTGCAAGAAGTTGTGCTGCTGAATGCTTTTCATTTATGTGCTCGCACCACTCTTCTTCGGTGCGAACAAGCTCAAAACATTCCGGCGCTTTTACACATGAATCCAATTTCGTCTAAACTTTGGATTTGCGACTGTATAGCTCGGTTACCACTCACACGACTCAAAACGGGTTAACGCTGTACAATTGTCCATCATGTTTTCAAAAGTTTTCTCGCTGACGGCCTCAAATACTTCACTCTTCACGCCTTCAGCTTCTGTGCTCTCCCAATGTGTGTTTACTATTTCTTGAGCGGGTATGACAACGGCTGGTATGTTGCGGGCGAGCTCTGTGAGGAATTCTAAAGCCGCCGTGCAGGAATCCGTGCATCTGTACGTCGCGCAGCCGTGGATTTCCATCGTCTTTGAACCTACAGTGATTAATGTAATAATAACGTTAAATGTTTCAGATAATTTCAGGGATTGTCCGCTGTAGGACCACGTTTTCTTGTGTTTGTGTTTGTCAAACTCGTCGCCATAGCGGCGGAGCACAGATTGATGCTAGTTTCACAGAAAAACATGCGAGTTTTCCGATGAAATCGGGAGATTCTTTGATTAATGGTTATGACGTTTGTGATCCTTTGCTAACTCTCCCCCATCCAACATTCAAATCTTTATCCACAAAAATATACTTCAAAATTCAGAAAATGTGTTCATCAGTGATAAAATCCTTGTTGATAGTCATGGCAAAGTCGAATATCGGAGAGCGTGGACGAATGAATGCGAGATGAATGGCCCTGTCAACCTTAAAGTGGATAACGTTCAGAGTATTGCAACCCCCGGGAAGTCTCCGACTGAAGCAGTCCATATCGTTGCCTAATGACCTCGTGAACTTGACTTGTTTACTCAACAAATCAAAATCAAAGTCAATGGGTACTTTGAATTGGACCACATCCCACGTGAACCGCTGCGGATCGTCGACCCAACACTCTATCAATGATTCGATAGCCTCAATTGAGAATCGAATGCAAGAATCTGCACCTACGAACAATCCGCGAGTTGCAGGATCGAAGAGAATACGATTGAGAAGAGTCTTTAACTCCGGACCTTTTGGCCACGTTCCATCCATCCGTAACCGTTCGATTTGTTGGTTTTTCGATGTTTCTAGAAGGAATTTTTCGGCCTCTTCCGATCCGTGATCGAAAGCAAAGGATTGGAAAGTAAGCGGCATTGCAGGCAATAGTCGTGCCATTAGGTTTCCGTGAATCTTGGGGTCCAAATAACAATCGAAACTTCCACAAGATCTGCCGGCCAAATTCCGTTTCAACCGATGAAGGAAAGCATCGTCGACGGTCGCTTGAAATAAATTCTCACCCCGACCACCAAAGTCCGCCGAGCTCAATACCACGCTTACTAATACATTTTTCCGGTCAAAGTCATCAATTCCGCTCTCTTCTCCTGTGTGCGAAAATTGAAACAGAATTCTGTCGACTTCGTAGGTTCCCTCTCCCTCTGGGTGGATACTGAGCGTGCAGTGCTTTGAGATTCTGTACGATTCGCGTTGCCATGTTCGGCAATCCAAGTCGTCGCAGTAGCAGCGAGCGAATATAGAAACATCGAGCAGCGACAGAACCGACTCTGCGAAGAGAGGTGATATTCGGTGCATTTGGTCGTGGTTTGGAGGCTGCGCATGACGACTTTCTAGGCGGCTTTATACGTCATAAAGCGCTGCGAAAGCGCATTGTGGTAGCACCGCGCAGTAGACAACGAGCTGTGCCCGGAAAACCCGCTTTGTAGAGCTATATGTACCGCCTAGTTACTGATCATACCGTCACACAGAGGCAATCGTCACAAACTGCGCTAGCATCAGAGGAGGTCGCAGTCACCAATCTGAATGTGTTTCACCGGTCCTCACCTCACAACCGGTTGATTGCAAACAACAGGTCGCTCTGGAGAATCCCCCGCTCCTCCTGAGCTGCGCCACATCCCCCAGCATTTCAGACTTGCCAGCCAACGCACATATTGGAAAGAAGTTCCCCAATCTGAATTTGCTTCACCGATCCTCACCTCTCGCACTTCAACCGCACTGCATTCCCTCAACATAACACTGACGATGATGAGCTTGGCGGGATATCGGTCAAAGAGGACGCTAATCGTTTATGCACTCTTCTTCAAGTAGCCGGACGAATTTTCAGATTGGCGAATTCGTGTCTTTCTGATCATCACTCGCTCGATTCATCACATCGCATCATTCCATTTACAGAAAGCGTATTCCACTGCTCCGCAGCAAATTGCCGTGCGATATCAATCCATCCCATTCCAGCTTTGTGACTTCTGCCAAGCGTCGCTGTTTAGCGAAGGAATAGAGATGAGAACTCAGTCGTCGCTGCTAGCTCGAACGCTTCACTGACCAAGTCGCTCACATCACCACACATTCCTTGCAGCTATGCATTTACGAAACGATCAGAAGAGTAGGAAAGGTCTTGTGCATCGAAAATAGTTACAGAGCCACACAAAGGCCGAAATTGCGCATTCGGAAGTCGTGTATCGTTTTCCCGCCATTTTCCACGTCGCGTCGATTTCAATGAGCAGTCGATGTCTCCCGATCAGCCTGGTCTCCTTCGACGCGTGCCTCGGAATTCCATGTTCTGTCACGCGGTCGACAATTCCGCCGACCACAAAGACGTCCTCGTCACTAATAGTTTCCAACTCCTCCTCTGCATCTGGACTCAAGTAGACTATCCAGCTGCTCCTCTCTCTCCTGCCTCTTCTTCGCAGTTTTCGCTTCATCCTTGGCTTTGAGCTTCTCGCACCTCTTCAAATGCTTGATGTGATCTAGTCGCTGCTTCGGAGTCTCCATTCGCGCCAAATCTACCCAATCCGTGTCTTTTACACTTGCTGGGAAATACTCATAAACCATCGACAACCTCTGAACGATACCGATCACACACAACAGATACGAAAACTCGATTTACCTCGATTTCATCAACAACCGCCTTGAGATTCGCTACATCCTCTCCCATCCGAGTTCAATCGAAGCAGACTCACTTTAACAGGCGAATTCAATTACGACGACGAAGCCACGAACAAACTATAATCCATCACAAGACCTAAATCATTCAAAGGAAGAGAGGCACAGATTTTTTAGATTTATTTATAGCAAATGTCGAAGAGGCCGAGATCGATGCTTTCTGCAGAAGCGAGGCAGGATTTGGCGACTTGCAAATCATCGGATCCCAAGACCTTCACATTGATCTTCTTAACTGAAACGCGGTGGAACTTCCATGCGCAGCCACAGCCGCGGCACTTTTCCAATCGCGAGCACAATTGCATCTTGCATGTCTTGCCGTCTTCGTGGTCACACGGACTGTGGCACGCACCGAAGACTCGCGCAACTCCACCGCCATCGCGCCGATAAATTTTGGAGCATTTGCGGCTGCAACAAATCAAACGGCTTGGCACAGTCTCTTCAGAAACAACATAAAGCGCAGGGGGCGGCCGCGCCTTAATTTCAGCAAGAACACTGCGGGCATCGCGCGTTTCGTAATGCGAATGACGATAATAAAACGAAATAAACTCACGGAGAAGGAGGTGCGCGGAGAAGTTTCGTCGGAGGTCAACTGCTTCGATGGGCTCCAAGTCAGCGATTTCGTCCAGGAACTCCTTGGTGATCGCACGAGACAAGTACCAGTTTGGAAGACAGTCGGCGGAAGAAGTGTGAAACGGGTCCAAGTGCTCAAAGAGTTCGTTGTCCAGGAAGTGATCCATGCGAACATCAAAACCGGAGTCCACGAAACCCTTCGATCGGTATTCGTTCATCAGGTCGTTCATGCAGAGAACAGCGTTGCCGGGCTTGAATCCGGTAGCAGCCGACTTGGTGAAGCACACAAAGACGTTGTTCATTGCGGTTGGTGGCAGATACGTCAGGAGATCGTTGAAGCAAAAGCGGAAGGCATCGTTGAGCTGTTCGGATCCGGCTTCTATGAGAATACAGATGGCGCTGAAGTGATCGACGCTGGAGAAAACCTGCAACAGCTGGTCCATGTTGCGACGATCGCGCAGAGGTCCGTGAAAGGTGGACACGCTGGGTCCATCAACAAAGCGGTAAACACGGCCATTCCATGGGTAGGAGTAGGAGCGAGGTACGTAGTCGGTTTTGATCTTCCGTAGTCCATGACGAGTTTCCTTTCTCCTTGCTCCATGACCATCTTGAACGGCATGAATTGTTTCTTCCTTTCAATGGCATCGTTGAAGGACTTGCGGCCGAGGTAAGTCAACATCGAGTTGATCCACGTGGATTTTCCGACTCCGCTTTCGCCCAAGATGAGCACATTAACATCTGGGAGGGGAGGGACCTGCAAATAGAAAGAACTTTAAAACCAGCACGAGAATTAACAAAATTACCATATGCAACGGGAAACGGCTCTGCACGTCTGCTTCATCCTGTGCATCAATCTTCGTACCTTTGGCAGGCAGAGGAGCACACTGAAAGGATGCAAATATAGATTAAAAACATACAAGCGAAGTTGCTTACAGGAGGAAGAGCCGCAAGCCACTTATTCAAGTCAGACTGTTCCTTACGCGAACAGGAGGGAGGGTTGAGAGAAGAACACACCGAGTCGTTGTCCGTCGTCGAAGAATCGCCGTAGTTGTACTGAATAAATAAATGTCAACAAATAAAAAAGCTGCGAAAACTTACGCCAAACGCTACTTGCACGCGTTCAGGACGACGACTGCGAAAAATTGCTTTCTTCGCGTTAACGAGAGATCTGAAGATGAAATGCATCATGGTACAGAGAGCAGATGAGATGAGAGCACCGGAGTGGTAATGACACGTGTCGACTGAACGCCGTCAACGCCAACGCGCGCGAAATAAGCAGCCAGTACGGTAACACCCTGATTGATCATGCTACCGTATCACATGCGCGCTCTTTCAGGATCAACTTGCTGAAACGGTAGATGTTTTCGTATTGACGTGCGACAGTCAGCTCACAGTTGTGATTCGAGCCACAATATTAACTACTCAAGATCACCTCAATCAAATCTCACATCGAACCATCTGTTTCATGCAGGCGATGCGTGCTTGGTTGTCGGCGTCCCCGTCAACGCCGCTCAACGGTAATCATTGAGCTGGCATCCCCTCGCCCATCATTTACTCTCACTCCAACAGGTTGCTTTCGTCCGAAGCACTCCGACGAAGGCCCCGACGAACAGCCGGTTGGATCCGGCACGCAGATTACGCGCCCGATCCCTGTTCGTTACGCAACATCCCCCGATCCGCGTGCGTTACGCACCATGCCCCGGACCATGAGATCGGGTTTGGGAGGGGGATGCCTACTCCACTGTTACCTGTCGTAGATCACTGCACTTAAATATGACGCATCCCATGTCCGACTGTAGTTTCATGATTGACTTCTATAAAACTTGAGTAGAATCTAGTGAAAATGTTATTTTTTCAGGTATTTCGATGGAACTCGCTGGGATCTCAACCCGTTCTGCTTAGATATCGATGTCAGGCGTACAAATTTATCGAATCGTTTGTAGTTCCAAAGTGCCAAGGGCCAAAAAGATTACTTATATTTTGGCACTCGTTCAACTCCATGCCGTGCAGCACAAGTAGAGGAGATGAATCTGTAGTGCCTGCAAGAGATTTCGAACCTTTATTTTTCTTCACGGCAAGCCAGGAAGCGGACGCTAAAGCTCACATCGAGCATCACCCTTGATGGAATACGAAAGGAGGAAGGGAAGATTGGGGCACGGAACTTGCAGAGATAGCTGCAAAGACGACAACGCAGTCCAACAAATGGAGCGACGATACCACAACTAATCACATGCATTAGCAATCAAATTGAATAGTCAACAAAAACGAGTTTATTTCTCAACTAAACCAATCACCGTACTATTGAGGAATTTACTTCTTGCCAGCTCCAACTCCGCTCTTCTTAGTTCCACGAACCTTCTTCTGACGGTTCTTGCGTTCCTTACGCTGCTTGCGGCCGCTCTTTTCAACCTTGACTCCGTTAAGCTAAATTCAAAAACTCGTTCATTTCATATAATAAAGCGAAAATCTTACGCGATTGAGACGGTACTTGGCTCAAACTTCTTGGCTTGGTCGAGGGTGTCATAAACAAGAGCGAATCCGCTGCTCTTTCCGCCTCCAAACTGGCAACGGAATCCGAAGGGAACAACGACATCAGCGGTGGTCTTGTACATCTTCGAGAGTCGCTCACGGAGTTCTGATTTGGGGACCGAGGCGCGTCCGGGGTGGAAGATATCAACAACCTAAATCAGTGCTTAAACCGACAAAAGAGTAAATACCATTTGCTTGCGGGCCAGAAGGCGGTTGTTTAGCACCTTACGAGTGCGGATGGTTACAACTCCTTCAGACATATCGTGGAACCTGTAACAGTAATACTTACTAAATATCATTTGGTAAAAAGTTATTCCCTCTCAAAAAAGCGACTTTGTGCGAAGCTCACGACTGTAAGATCTGCATGGCGGGTTGGAATGAGCGACGCATGGTGTACACGCAGAAATACGAAAACTGGAACACTATCATAGCGAAATCGCAAAGGAAACGGTGCCTTCGCAAGTGATACTGTAAATATGGACGCTCGTAGTTGTGGGACCATATGAGTGTGTTTATTAAGCAGGGGCATATTTGTCGTGATTGTCGCAGCGGCGGCGGTCGGTAAGCGCACTAACAACATTGCTCAGAAAACAAAATCATCGACGTGACGATTCATCTCTCGCATCGCTCTGTGCGCCCTTGAAAGAAATGCTGCATAGGGAACGTCATGAGGGCGGGTCAAGATCAGTTTGCAAGAGCGCGTAGCTTGACGATAGAACACTTCCACGAGGTGACCACCGATCGCAACTTTTCGAGCGAACCAGTCTTCGCTGTGCTCGTTGTTGCGGGTTTTCAGATACTTCACGTGCTTGCTGAGCAGATGCGGATCGAAATCGATTGGCACCCAAACGTGTAAGTTCCACTTCCAGTGCTCAGGATTCGCGATCCACCGCGCGATTAGCGTTTCGAACGTTTGGAGCGTAAACGGATTGTCGTATTCATCCGCAATCCACAAACTGCTCGTTGCGGGACTGAGAAACAGGCGATTTAGAAGCTGATCCAGTTTGGCGCCATACTTTCGCGTTTCTCCTAGCAACTGTTCGATTTGCTGATTTTTCGAAGTTTCGAGAAGGAAATTTTCGGCCAATTCTGAACTCCACTCAAAATCGATCGATCGGAACGTGTGCGGCATCGCAGGCAAGAGACGAGCCGTGAGCTCTTCATCAGTTGCGGGATTCAAATAGCAGCAAAATAATCCTCAAAATTTTCGCGCCAGAATCCACTTCAATCGGGCGATGACTGCATCGTCACACGCTGAAACTCGCTCTCGTTTTGAAGGAAAAACAATTTAGAACGACCCAATTCGACCCTCACGATAATCGCGTTTTGTTCGTGAAAGTCTTCGAGTCGAGTGAGCTCGCCGTTTACCGTAAACTTGTAGCTGATTTCGTGGTTGTTGGCTTCCGGGTAAATCCACAGGCGGCACGACGAAGGGCGTGTGAAATACTGCTCATCCCACGTTCGGCAATGCAGCCGCGCTAATTTCCGTCGATCAAAGTCCGCGCTGTCGCCAGTGTAATTGTGGAGAAGCGATAGAACTGATTCAGTAAAGAGCGCTGGAATCCTGTTCATTCTGTGTGCTGGTGATTCGGAATCGTGCTATTCGGGCCTTTATAGACTGCAAAGCAATGCATGGCGGTCTGCTGATTCGATTTGTGCTGATGGCTACGCGGTCGCATGTGCGCTGAGCGAGCGCGAAGTAAATCCTACGGTCAACTCACGATTTTTACCGCTATCGCCGGCGTTTTCGTGCACTATGCCCTGCATCATCTGCTGGCCTCTACAATGCGGCGTTTCCAGGCTGATCTGGAGACATCGACTGCTCATTGACATCGACGCGACGTGGACATTGTCGCATCGACATGTACGCTTTCTGTAAATGGAATGATGCGATGTGATGAATCGAGCGAGTGATGATCAGAAAGACACGAATTCGCCAATCTGAAAATTCGCCCGGCTACTTGAAGAAGAGTGCATAAACGATTAGCGTCCCCTTTGACCGATATCCCGCGGAGTCAGTTTCATGTTGAGGGAATGCAGCGCAGTGCGCGAACAAGCGGCCAAACAAACACCGAATTTGTACCGAACACGCCCTCAATCGCGACAAACTGAATATGAAGAAATCTGCTTCTTTTGCAACAATAATTTATTTTTCATTAAATCATGGAAAACAAAGCAATCATAACAAAACTTCAGACCAGCCGAGATCGTTTTGTGTGATCTTTGTGTGATAAAGGAGTTGCTCGTAATTGCTTGCGCCAGGGGCGCTGATTGAAGCATAATTGAAGCGCGGGAAGTCGTCAAGCCAAGCTGATTTCTCTCCGTAGCGAATGTTCGATAGAGAACAGTGCGGAATGAGGATGTCGAGGATAGTCTGTTCCCGCATCAGCGCCTCGTGACTGTACGACCACTTATTTCCTGTGGCGATGTAAACTCCTCGTTTTGCGGTGAAAATTCCGCCGATCCATCGCAGCTTCAGACCTATGGATGCAGGTGGCCCCTCTCGCGACAAAAACCTTCCTAAAAGCCGATGTATTTAGACTTGTTCGTAGCTGCCCTTGCTGTATTATATGCCCTAATCTGACTTTTGGTTGGGGAAGTGACACGCGCGAGGCGGAGCAGCCGAGGCTGTGCAGTCCGTCCGGGACCTTCGGGGGTACTGTATCGAGTTCAGCGTGTGCGCGGAACTCGCCCAGCATCTCCTCTGAGGCCGCGACGACTTCCCGCGCGTCAATTATGCTTTGTTTCACTCGCGGAAAGCGCGAGGCAGGACATCCGAGGCTGTCAGTCCGTCCGCGACCATCGGGGGTACGGTATCGACTCATCGTGCGCGCGGAACTCGCACGGAATCTTCACTGAGGCCGCGACGACTTCGCGCGCTTCAATTATGCTTTGTTTCACTCGCGGAAAGCGCGAGGCAGGACATCCGAGGCTGTCAGTCCGTCCGCGACCATCGGGGGTACGGTATCGACTCATCGTGCGCGCGGAACTCGCACGGAATCTTCACTGAGGCCGCGACGACTTCCCGCGCGTCAATTATGCTTTGTTTCACTCGCGGAAAGCGCGAGGCAGGACATCCGAGGCTGTCAGTCCGTCCGCGACCATCGGGGGTACGGTATCGACTCATCGTGCGCGCGGAACTCGCACGGAATCTTCACTGAGGCCGCGACGACTTCGCGCGCGTCAATTATGCTTTGTTTCACTCGCGGAAAGCGCGAGGCAGGACATCCGAGGCTGTCAGTCCGTCCGCGACCATCGGGGGTACGGTATCGACTCATCGTGCGCGCGGAACTCGCACGGAATCTTCACTGAGGCCGCGACGACTTCCCGCGCGTCAATTATGCTTTGTTTCACTCGCGGAAAGCGCGAGGCAGGACATCCGAGGCTGTCAGTCCGTCCGCGACCATCGGGGGGTACGGTATCGACTCATCGTGCGCGCGGAACTCGCACGGAATCTTCACTGAGGCCGCGACGACTTCGCGCGCTTCAATTATGCTTTGTTTCACTCGCGGAAAGCGCGAGGCAGGACATCCGAGGCTGTCAGTCCGTCCGCGACCATCGGGGGTACGGTATCGACTCATCGTGCGCGCGGAACTCGCACGGAATCTTCACTGAGGCCGCGACGACTTCCCGCGCGTCAATTATGCTTTGTTTCACTCGCGGAAAGCGCGAGGCAGGACATCCGAGGCTGTCAGTCCGTCCGCGACCATCGGGGGTACGGTATCGACTCATCGTGCGCGCGGAACTCGCACGGAATCTTCACTGAGGCCGCGACGACTTCGCGCGCGTCAATTATGCTTTGTTTCACTCGCGGAAAGCGCGAGGCAGGACATCCGAGGCTGTCAGTCCGTCCGCGACCATCGGGGGTACGGTATCGACTCATCGTGCGCGCGGAACTCGCACGGAATCTTCACTGAGGCCGCGACGACTTCCGCGCGTCAATTATGCTTTGTTTCACTCGCGGAAAGCGCGAGGCAGGACATCCGAGGCTGTCAGTCCGTCCGCGACCATCGGGGGTACGGTATCGACTCATCGTGCGCGCGGAACTCGCACGGAATCTTCACTGAGGCCGCGACGACTTCCGCGCGTTCAATTATGCTTTGTTTCACTCGCGGAAAGCGCGAGGAGGACATCCGAGGCTGTCAGTCCGTCCGCGACCATCGGGGGTACGGTATCGACTCATCGTGCGCGCGGAACTCGCACGGAATCTTCACTGAGGCCGCGACGACTTCCCGCGCGTCAATCATGCTTTGTTTCACTCGCGGAAAGCGCGAGGCATCACATCCGAGGCTGTCAGTCCGTCCGCGACCATCGGGGGTACGGTATCGACTCATCGTGCGCGCGGAACTCGCACGGAATCTTCACTGAGGCCGCGACGACTTCCCGCGCGTCAATTATGCTTTGTTTCACTCGCGGAAAGCGCGAGGCAGGACATCCGAGGCTGTCAGTCCGTCCGCGACCATCGGGGGTACGGTATCGACTCATCGTGCGCGCGGAACTCGCACGGAAACTCCACTGAGGCCGCGACGACTTCGCGCGCGTCAATTATGATTCTATTCGCTCGCGGAAAGCGAAAGAGGGGACATCCGAGGCTGTCAGTCCGTCCGCGACCATCGGGGGTACGGTATCGACTCATCGTGCGCGCGGAACTCGCACGGAATCTTCACTGAGGCCGCGACGACTTCCCGCGCGTCAATTATGCTTTGTTTCACTCGCGGAAAGCGCGAGGCATCACATCCGAGGCTGCGGAGTCCGTCCGGGACCCGTGAAGTCAGCAATGTCCTGGGAACCGACTCAGCAAGCCTGGCTCACTTACGCCAATTTCGAGCTCCGTTATGGCGAAATTGACCGAGCGCGGCGCGTATGGCTGCGCTTCCTCGACGTCCACCAACACGACGTACAGATCTGGATTCGTTTCGCGAAATTCGAGGAAAAACACGGAAACGACGGCGTTTCCCGAGCTGCATACGAGCAAGCGGTGGAGTTCCTCAAGATTTCCGCAATAAATCACTTTTAAAATGAATGTGCCAACAGTGAATGATTTTTCGGACATTAAAATTATTAAAAACTCAGGAAATCCTCCAAATTCAGTTTTTTGCGCGTCGAACCTGAGAATAAATTATGTTTTCAAGTTGGAAGCCTGTTGCGTCGATGAGAACGTGCAGAACGCAACACAGACAGCTGCTTCCATCGCTCGGTACGTGCAAATCGAGAGAGAACAACGAGTGCCAACTGACGCGCGTCTGACCGATCGGACACCGGACGTTTTGCGTGCATAAAAGGCGAGCCGCGAACACTGTGAGTTAAGCAGCAGCAGCAGCAATGGCTCAATCCATCCCTCCAGGAGACATCACCACCCAGCCCGGCACGAAGATCGTCTTCAACGCCCCCTACGATGACAAGCACACCTACCACATCAAGATCATCAACGCCGGCGGCCGCCGCATCGGATGGGCCATCAAGACCACCAACATGAAGCGTCTCGGAGTCGACCCTCCCTGCGGAGTTCTGGACCCCAAGGAGGCCGTGCTGATGGCCGTCTCGTGCGACTCGTTCGTCTTCGGACAGGAGGACACCAACAACGACCGCATCACCATCGAATGGACCAACACCCCCGACGGTGCCGCCAAGCAGTTCCGCCGTGAATGGTTCCAGGGAGACGGCATGGTCCGCCGCAAGAACCTTCCCATCGAGTACAACCCTTGATTTGTGTGTGTGTGATGAAGATAATAAAATGTGTTTGAATTTCTTCTGTTTTTGTTGTTGTCTTGTGATTCTTGTGATTCTTCAACTGTTCTGCTGTTAGTTCTGCCTCTTCATCGTCGTTTGATCGTCGAAGGCACCGGTAGTCCTTCCGACATCCTCTGCGGCGCCCGTCAACGCTCGCTCGATCCTACTCGGAATAGCCGGAAAATTGCGTTTGCAGATATCAGATAAAGAAACGTTTAAAGGAGAACGCTGACTGTCGAAAGTAGAGCATTCTCGTCACGTACATCTGCAACATTTCACTCAATCTGTCCGGAGTCGGTATGGAGGAACCCATCGCAAGACATTTCATTTCAAGATTTATTGCGGAACAAAACAAAAACTAAAAGACATTATGATAAAAATAAATATTATAAATATATAGCTTCTCCATTCTAGCAGGACGTGTTCACATGACGGCTGGCGAGATCGATCTTCAAGTCCAGGAAAAGGCGACCATGTTGGTGTCGACATTGTGTTTCTTCAACCAATCGAAGCGCTTCCACAACCATCCAAAGTCGGGGATCGGAATCGTCGAGAGTTGACCATTGAGGCGCTCGTCTTCGTAGTGGCCCATCACCTTCTTCAGGGAGCTTCCACTCGGCCACAGCGTTGGAGAGTTCCACAATTCCGATTGGACCCCACAGAAGCTGACGTCAGATAGTCCGTGTAGGCGTGATTCATCTTGCAGCAGCTTCGTCCATAGAACATGTGGACCAGTGAGAGGCAAATGTTCAGGAAAGCATCTTCGACATCCATGGCGGACACAAGTCGGCGTTCAGCTGCACGCAAGTCTTCGGTGCCCAATTCACGCACGGGTCACCCTTCTTATCAGTAATCACATGGCAGAAACAGTAATCAGAAAGTAACTTCCAATCGCAGCCACAGCCACGGCACATGTCCAATCGCGTGCGCGCCTTAGCCGTGCAAGCCTCGGCATTCTTGTGGTGACAATCATTGTGACACGCCGTCGCATAAACGCGAGCAACGCCGCCGCCAACAAGCGGAT